>UXGD01006654.1:0-12158 GCA_900474315.1 Torymus auratus
ATACAAAATCCTGATAGTTATAAAATACTGATTACCCTTAGTGGAATTAAAACACTTATATAAGTGTAAATAAATATAAATAAATGTTGTAATCGAAACATTCATTTACATTTACAGTTGGAAACTCGAATGAGGGATTCTATCGGGGTGGCATCGGTGTGTAGTGCCGTATCTAGTCGAGGCCCCAGTGGGGACCTTCTATATATTTGTAGTTTTTGAAATTTTAATCTTAGCAATTACCTCCAAACTAGTTCAGTAAGTCTTAAAAAGTCAGAGTTTTGCTGAAAAATTAATAACGTCGCCATTTTTACTAGTTATGTGATTGTCTGCTCCCAGTGCGCATGCGTATAGAAGCATGTTTACAAAGTTTCTCGCTTCTCCTTAATTTAGTCGTTAACTCATATTTATGATGCCAACATTGGAATCTCCATTAAACATTCAACATTATATCCTGTTTTATAAAAACTATTTATTTATAATGGAATAAATAAAAAATGAATGTCTTTTCCCATAAGCTTACATGTTAAAAGAAACATTTTAAAAACTTAGATCTCTAAAATTTGGCCGTTGATCTTGCATTCTTGTGACAGAAATGAAAAGTTTAATGCTATAAGAATGTATTTGTGAAGTTTCAGAAATGTTTCTGTAGGTATTTATGAAAATTCGCCGAAGCCGTCTTACATGCGACTAGATTTTACAAGGACAGAAATGAGTTAGAAATTTTAACGTCTCTGCTATTTGACCATCAGATCTATAGGTATGTATATACTATGCAAATATAAAAACAAAACAAACAAAATGTGGGTTGTTTTGAAATTTATATCCTCTGAATCAATAAACTTTATATCTGATCGTCATTTAGCAAGAGCCAACAATTATACATAGAAGATTTTTATTGTAAATAAAATTTCTATAGATAGTATCCATCACACTTATATATAAACCACTATGGAGGTCATCAATATTATCCCAACAAAATAATTTTACTATCTACAGAATTAATATAATTTATTTAATAAGTAGGTTATTCCTTTAATTATATAGTTCCCAAGAAAAAAGAAAACACTCGCTACTTGGCACTGTTCTCATTAAAAAAACTCGATCCTACGAGAACCGCACGCACACCTCGCCGAATAATCGTGCCCAGTGACCTTTTCGCACTCATTACAAACGCACACTTGCACTGAAACAAAGTCAGCCATCACATTGTTATCCGTCGGAGAAATCGACAGTTGTAATTTACTTCTAAAAATTTTAGAACACGTCTATACGCGAGTATACATAGCATCTCTCAGTCTATCGCGTGCCGATCGCTCGGTGCACTTTTACAAGGGATATGCACGCTTCTAGACTATAAGGGAATCGTGACGATATTGTCTGGGAATTTCCCATAATATCAGCAGCGCTGGCGCGTCGGGATAATGCATAGTGGGTAATATGGGATGTGCAGAAAGAGAGCGGCGTAGTAGTTTGAGATATGTGTCAGGTGTGCGGGCCGGAAGAAGCTAAGTGCACCTCGGCGAAAGATGAAAGTAACTATAGCCGCGGCGCGCGAGATGTATTCTGCGAAAAATTTATGGAAAATTTGGTTCTGGGAAGTTGGTATACTTGACGAGATAATAATGATGTTAGGCATGGAAGCTATGAGTTTAATTTTACCTTGTACATTAGTTTAATCGTTCTAATCATTATTATTTTCTGTTTGTTTCAGGTTCGTACAGAGAATTTCATACAGTGTTTCTCATAAATATTACTCGCTGACGATGTAAGTTACCATTTTCGCTGGATCTCTTAAAAAGCATATCATTTACTATTGACTATACATTTCCGGTTTTATACAAAAGAAAGAATATAAGCAAACCTGAAAGAATTTTTTGTTTCGCCATATGCTGAATCACACGAACATCTCCATCATAAATTAAGAAAAAAAGTTAGCACAATAAAATTAGACAACAGTCCACAGTATTCATATACTCACTCGCACTGCCATTCATTCAATTCCAAGCCACAAAAAAAAACCCAACCGACAGATCGTCTCGTCCCGCCAATATCCTCATCCCGATCTATATATATATACACACAAGCAGACACGCATCCACTTCATTACATCACTCCAATTATTCAACCCACATCGCGGTCTATACCCTCTACATCAACAGATCGGCAGGATTCCTTTTTTCATTACAGATTCGCGCCGACTCGCATAATACCCCCCATTAGTCATCAGCAGGCAGGCACGCATCATCATCATAATCATAGAGGGCCGTAAAAATTCTTCGCATCTAATTAGCACCTCGCTGCTCTGACTCGCCGCCACTGCTTCATTCTCTATCTTTCTTACGCATACATAACCCTGACCTTCGTTCGCGCGCAGGTAGGTATATATATATCGCCCGGTCTCGCGTATATATACACGTAATATCCAGGCCGCCGCGAAAGTTCATGAACCTCTGTATAGGCGCCTACTGCGTGGAAAGGGAAATCTTCCGTCTCTTTCTCTCTGCTGGTCGGTCGAGAGACGCGTAATACGAACGTATACACCTGCTCCGGGTATAGGTATCTTGTTATAATAGTTGTGAGAGTGAGTTCATATCGTCGTGGAGATGAGGTTCGACGTGCGATATGCGGATGGGAAGAGGTTTACGGGATATCATGGCTATTGTCCGCTCGGACGGATGAGCTTGTTTCGTTTTTCTGCGCGGTGGTATCTTGATGTCGGTCTATTTTTGCCCTGGCGGCCTGGATTTTCGCGAAGACGTAGTTCAAGTAGCGAGGAAGAAAAGAGAGAGATGATGGGATGATTGGATATAGCGCGACTTTCAAGATGAACTCGATCTTTTGATGTGTTTTCTACATAAACGCATTGTATTTGCGGACTGGTTTAGTTTGACGGTAAATGAAGTGACAAGGGATATAATGAAGATGGTGAATGGCAGTATACGTAGAATTGTTTGAGTTCTATGAGCATACAGTGTAGTTGTACAAAATTAGGTAAAATTTTCATTGTGTTATACAAGAGAGCGTACAAGAAAATTAATGTTCTTGTCATGCGTGTAACCATTTTAAAAAATACTCTGATTGCTATTATACTTTTTACAATAACTGATATATATTATTTTTAATGGCTCTGCCTCATCCGAAATTGTTTGAAAAATAGTTGAAGGCAAAATTTTGAGAGATTCAAAAGTAAGATGTCATTGTAACTATAATAGAGATGTATCATCTATTTTTACATATTTTAGTGACTATACTAAAAGTATATTCAAGATAGACCATTCATTACAGACTCTACATACGGAAATGACAAACGCATATACATTATCAAGCTTAAATCATCGCGCGCCTACACTATTGCTCTCCCGCTTGATTGCGTTTAATTGTCAGGCCATCATCCTTTTCACCGCCTCAGATTCCCTCGCGCAGCTCGGCAGCTCCTTTCCGAAGTATCTCCAACTCCGATCTCCGAAACCCGAGCGCATCAGCCGCGCGCGTGGCTCATTATATCCGCGAACTCCCGTACCGCGCCTTAATTTCGAATTAAATCGCACGCGCTGCACTTCTCACGACACTGATTCGCAACGAACGCGGAACGGTAGCTATATATATATACATATGAGAGAGATGCTCGCGCTTAATTATTTAATTGCGCGTTAATAATTTAATCAGCGACGAGAATGAAGCACGAGGTTGGAGAGGAGATAGCGATGGTGTAAATTCAAATGGGCGTCTGATCGCGCGACGTTCGTATGTATAAGGTACTTTTATATACAAGAGAGGAGAGCGAACAAGTGCGCGCGAGTATAAGGAAGAGGCGCACGCGGTAGTGTACGTATACGTTAGAAGAGGAGTTTGTTTACTCATGTTGTGTTCCGCGCCGTAGTTATCGCGAGGTTGTTCGCCGTGTGCCTGTAGGAATTTTTTTAAATCGATTTTAAGTGCTTTTTTTTGCTTTTAAAAAGGAATCCGTTATTTTTAACATTTTTGTTCCTCATTGCGGAACAGTTTTGGTAATCAAGTGTTGACTCATAATTGTATTAATTAAGCGAAGTTCTTCTGTAAATTATACAGAAGTGTACAAATTTTTGTTTGGGAGTATTGTTGAGTTGTTAATTTATTTACTTTGAGATCTTAATGCGGTCGCATATGCTAATATATTACATGAAACTAGAGTATACGTGATGTGATCTTTTCGATACATGCGTCGATTATTATATATTACGCGAATATATAGATCTAATCGTAATTACATTCCAAACTAAAACTGCTCATCAACTCATCAAGCTTATAAATATCAAATCCACTAAAAATCCATATTATTCATCAATTAATCATGACGTATTCGATAAGGAAGCATGAAAAACACTGTCCAGTCTGTCGAAATCATCCGACCCCATCGGCCTATCCCAATAACGAGAGCAACTAAAAATCGGCTCACTCGCGCGTGCGCGAATCGGTTCTAAAAGGCTTCCACGCGCCTAGAACAGAATCGCAGCTATACCCACACACACACATAGTGCTCTCGACTAACTAAGCGATTTGTATACAGCGAGCGCGCGCTCAATATATAACTGTACCGCGAATTTATAACTCCGCGCGACCCACCGCGATTATTTACAGCTATACACCGCGCCTCACCTATACCTTATCGGCCTGAGCGCGCACACGCGCGAGAACTATTTTACAATATAAATACGCTGAGAAAATACCCCGCCGACTTCCCATATGCGCGCACGCGCTTACGTCTGCGGCTACAGAGAGGAGGGAAAAATCGGGAGATATTTAGAGAGAGAGAGAGAGAGACCGTTAGCCCCTGGCTCTTTGATCGGAGCGCGATCGGTTGCGCGTGCGCCATTCATGCGAGGAATCCAAGCCGTGTGGTGGAACACGCGGCCGATGTCTGCAGCAGCAGCAGCATTTGCAGCTGTAAACGCTCGCGCGAGATCCAAGCGTATATACGGCTTTTTTTGAAGACGAAGAAGAAGGAGCCCATGAAATTGGCTGCCAGACGTGATCGTTTAGCGCTCGGAGCTGTGAGTGCTAATCTCTCGTGTTCGACTCGTAAAATCGCGGGGATTACGCGCGGTTTTTGCGCGCAATCGGCAATCGATCGGTTTAGCTTTGATTGAAGGGGACTTTTTTTTGCTAACATAGCTCTTTGAGATTTTTTGATAAAGTTTATAGTGGTTACAGTTAACAGGACCTTGGCTGATGGATTAAAGAATTTTTATATAAATGAAAGGTTTATAGATTAATGTTTGTTAGTTAAAATAATATTAAGTGCGTAAAATTTAACTCTTTAATTTTTATGATAAGAAGAAAGTAATCGGGATGCAAAACTTTTAGTCATTAGCATACAACGAACATCTTGTACATTAAATTATTATCAGAGAAACGTTCAGATAAGCGCCTCTGCTATACGAATATTTTAAATTTCAAGTAAAATGTGTGCTTTCGGGGAATTCCATAATCTTCAAACCTAAAGATACACTGATATTGCACTACATAAACGTAATTGTATTTCGTTGACCGAACATATTCTCTAAATTAACAATTACATGAATCCCAACAAAGCACAGTCCGCTTTTATAAAACCCTTCCTCTACGTAACTATGACACCACACGTCAAAGCCATATCGAATCACTACATCTGACTGCAATTATACACATCACACGCGCGTAACAAATCCTCTGCCATCACCTTCCTTAATTCCAGAGCACCGCTCATCACTACATATCTGCATACCTATCCAACCACAAAACAAACTTCTTACGCTTCGCTTCCTTATGGATCGCTTATGTCAATGCGCTCTATGTGCCGGAGACACGCCTGCGAATATGTGCAGTGCGCGCAAGCCGGAAGTAAAAGCAATTCGCGCTGAATTGCGCGCGCGCAGTATGACAGCGCAAACGGATTAGATGCCCGCGAGGAGAAAGATTGAAACGTCGCTCCGCGCGGTATACTTTTTGCGCTCGCGCACGCGCGCGTTCGTAATGGCATGTCTTCGGGTGTGTCGTAGTTGTTACTTTTTGTTTGTTTCTCTCGGATGATGATCGATGATGCGTGAGATGGATAATGCTGATGTGGAATCGAACGGTGTTAGATGTACGCGATTGAGAGTAATGGCTCTGGGAGTTGGTTTTCTTTCGTTTGGAATACGCGCGCGTGTGTGTTCGTTTTGGTGATGGTGAGGTTGATGGTATTTGCATTTTTCCGCTTTGTTTGTGATAGTGACTTTTGTTTGAACTATATACTTTTATGTGGTTGTATTATTATAGGATTCGAATGAATTTAATGACGTTTTTGTGCTTCTTCAGATAGCATAATTTTCATCGAAAATCATTTACAATTTTGAAATTCCGCGTATTTATATCGCAAAGATTAGCTTCAGCATAAAAGTGTCACACGCGATATAATTGCAAAACTATGTTATTACCGCGGGCGCTCTCGAGTCTTTATCTCTCGCAGATTTCCACAAAACGACTGGAAATCGTCGCATTGCCTTTCTTGTATTCTTATATGCGTCAAGGATAACTCATGCCCGGTACGCATAAGCGCGATCATAATCTCAGATATGCAAAAAAAAAATGTTATACGCGCTACGCATGCAAATAAAACGGAATACCTGAGTGGCCGCAGCGGATTTAATTGTGACTAAATATTTTCATTAGACGGCCGTACATGTAAATATTTTTCTTCCGAGGTTTTCCTCCTTCGTTCCGCGGTTTTTTCGCCGGAGATTAAGTGTATCTAACGGTTGTGCCGGCAGTGCAAACCTGTTGCCGCGCGACGCTGACCTAAAAGCGTATTATGCATTCAATGTGCATATTTTTCTATTCAATTCAGCGGCCAGTGAGCTTTAAGGTACGCGCGCGCGCTGTATATAATACGCGCGCAGAAAAGAAACGAATGAAGATACGGTGGGATTCAGTTCGAAAAATGCGTCTGCTCTACATGCACTGAATCGCTCTATTGTTACAGAGTCCATTGTACCAAAGGCTCAGCTTGAAAAATCATCCGAAATTAGTGAAATATTATGCATGCCTCAGACGTGACCATTATATAGTTGGATTTAAAAAACGTTCTATACCACATTATAACTTGTGGTTATACGCACGCATCTACTACAAAAATATACCATATGGCTGTAAGTACGACGATATAACCCCAAATAGAAAAATAAAATACGTTGTAATTTATCGCGTCATTATATATCTAACCATTCGAGAGATGACCAACCGACAGCCCCTAAACAACTTGAAATTAATTTCTTGCCGGCGCCATAAACAACGACTATATATGCGCACAAAACGCGCTTTCATTGCTGCGCGGCTATACACGACACTGTATAGACCTAATTGCGGCCGCAGCCGAAAGGAAACTCGACGACGCAGCCGCAGCTTCACAGTTATCCCGCCGTAACGTTTTTCGACTGGCGAATCCCGAAGACGACGACAAAGTTCTCTGTCCACCGTAATAATGGCCCTTTGTCAACGACTGCTGTCGTCCCGTTCCTTCCTTCCTATCGTCTTCTGCTCTTCTCCCACTTCTACTCTCTTTCGCGAAGGTAATTGCCGTAACCGCCGGCCGGCGAGCTCGCGCGTAATCATCATCGCCCCCCGCGGGACATGTTCTTTTTGTTCTCGCCGCGCTGCACGCGCGCGTGGATCATTTTTCGAGATGACGGCACGATTCCGCTCGGCTTTTTGAAAAGCGTACATATATATATACGTGAGGGTAGGTCGTGTGAAGAGAGAGAGAGAGAGGATGTACATGAGGGTGTGAGCTTTCCGCTCGAGCGGAATTATCCCGCGAGACTCATTATTCTTGATGAGCGGGGCCCATGCGGGATTGCAGATATGACGCGCGCTCGTGAGTGTGGGATTGGCTTTTCACGGTTCGCCTCGCTATATTATACGTCTGTCCTTTGCCGCGCGTGGTAATTTGTGATTTATTCAGAATGCTTCTGCGTGCTTTATTTTTCTGTGCATATGATTAATATCTATTTTATTAAAAATCTTGGCTTATTTTTTATGATAAAATGCATTCAAGAGTGAATGCATTTTATGCATTGAATTTTATTTACGCCTGATGATTTAATAGGCTATAGTAAAGGTACCAGTGAAAATTGTCCTGGAAATATTTCAAGGATGACCTTGACTTTGTAATTTAAAATACTTGAAAAATTGTGAGATGAAGAATATGATAAATTTTTCATAATTTAGTCGGGAGGCCTTTAATTTTAAAGTGAAAAAAGAAATAGTTCTCATTGTTATATATTCGCGTTGCACTCATCTTATAGAAAAAAAACCAGCATTTTCCATTGTAACAAACAAGTACGTAAACAAAAACGAATTCTTACTAACTTATTTAAAAAAAAAGACATACACAACACGTTTAGGGCTACAGTGAAAATCGATACAGCGCTACAAGTAAAAAGTCTTAAATTTTATAAAAAATTCCATTACCCGTAGTATTTTTAAATCCTAATTTACTTATCTCAATACCATAAGGCCATATCAGTTACGTCACGTCTAACATAATCTTAAAGCTCCAAACAAAACTATCAATTGTTCATTTAATTACATCTAGCTAATGTCAAAGATTATATCATCTAAAATAACGTTCGAGTCGTATTATACATATAGCCCTGCACGAGTTAAGATAACATTTATCAAGCACATTCGCGAGCTTTATATATCTATATATATGTATTTCTTTCGACTCGAAAAATCACGTCAGCTATATATCGCGCTAATTTGACTGCTCGAGTGGCGCAAACATATTCTACTCGACACAACTCACCCGAAGCTCATACTAAAGCGGCACCTGCGAGTAGACAAACGACCCGTAAACCTCCCCCTTTTCCAGTCAACCACCATAACCACCTGCCATGGCGCGCTGGCACCTCCCACCTTTCAACCATCCCTGAATGCTCGCGCTCATATACACCTTAATTGAATTTCCGCAAGTCCGCGTGCCGAGAGAGCGGCATCCCATACACACACATACGCGCACATTCATAAATTCAACAAAGAGAGCTGCGCGGACTGTATACGGGCGTCAAGCAGAGACGTCAATGGTTATTATGTACCTGTGTATAGCGCGCGGTCCATTAATATTTCATACGCGCGCGGAGGATGAGCGAGCACGTAGATGTAAATCATTATCCTGCCCGGCCGTATACGTATATAGGTACGCGCGCGCATGTGTCGAACAGACTTGACCGGCCGTTACTTCCCGTCTACGATATCCTTTCGGCGCTAGCTCTGATATTACGCGGCTAGAAACGACGATCGGCAACGGGATAGATGGCATTCGCTATAGGCCGGATGTAAGGAAGAATGAAACAGTTTCGGTATGTGGTGTAGAGGAATTTTGTCAAAGTTCGCGTTACGAATGATTATAGCGAGTTTCGATCGGATCTATTTAGTCTTAAACAAAGCCGCGATTGATATTAATTTATTCGTACATTTCCTTATTATAATAGCGCTAACGTCATTTTTTATCTTGATAAATTAAAATACATTAATTATTAATATCGTTTGTCGAACACGAATGCAGAATTTTTAGCATGATTTTAAATTTATATTATGCAAATTGAAACATTGAATAATGAACCAATTGATTACATATATTGGCAATTCGTACAATTTCAAGAAATCTCGTTTAACCGCAGGAAAATGAAAGATTTAATGATTTTTCTACAGTGTAGTATTTACATTTATTTCGTTTCATTTTAAAAATATGGCAGTTGTAAAATATGAAAAATATACATGTATACAAAATTGTGTATCACTGTTATCATAAATTATAAACAATTCCACTGTAAATGGAATGTTTTACGAGTTCTATACATATTTTGTTCTATTAATCTTTTTTTTTCATAATATTTTCTTAAAAATAAGTGGTTAAAGAGTACGTATGATAGTTCCTGGAAAGGCAGTTATTGAATACTTGATTGATATATCCAACTGGACTATATAATATAAAAATACATTTTCACATTGATGGGAAATCTATCCCGAGAGTTCTTTCTGATGGTCCTCCAATGTATTTGGAAATGAACTGTAAAGTAAAATAATGTAAATAGGTAGTTCACCATAACAGTAATATTCTTGTAATTTATATATACAAACCTCAAATCTTTTCAGCCATGTTGCTCCCATACCGATAGCCAAGTAAATAATTAGGTACAGGCAGAATGCCACATAAAATATTCCAATTAGGGTGGCGAATACTATAAGGGTTATGCCTTGTCCGTGAGTTAACGTATTTTCGACAAGATCGGATACTAATAAAACCACCAGATAAATATTGATTCCTATCACGAATAATGCTAGAGTCGTAGAAAAAATCTTATTGAACCTAAAAGCATTAAAAAGTGGTATCATTATAGAATATTAATTGATATAAAGCTGTATAGGATATACTTCTTCATGGATTTATCCTTCCATCAGACTCGTATTTTATCAATAATATGAAATAAAAATATTGTTTTAATTTGAAATAATTAATTGTTCCCGCTATCACAATTGCTTTTCAAAAGGTTACTTAACGATAATTTTCAATGAAACAATTTGCAAAAATTTAAAAGAGATTCAGCGCAAACTAATCCTCACCTGCCATTCTTGAACTCTCCCATGATATACATATTGCTGGTGAACGCAATCGTGGGCAACGCGGCAAACGGCAGCTGCAGACTCATCACCACGTTGAGGATGTCATTCATGTACGTCATCCTGTCGATACTCGTGAAAAAGGCGACAAAGAACGTCGGCACAATGGCGATTGAACGGGTCAGCAGAACTCGCTTCCAGCGCGGCCATTGCAGATTCAAAAAGCCCTCCATGGCGAATTGTCCGGCGTACGTGCCGGTCATCGTTGACGATTGACCCGCGGCCAGCAGACCGATCGCCCAGATTATCATCGCCGCGAAACCAAACTGACAACCAAGAAAGATGCCACCGTTGTAGAGGTCAGCTTCGAATATCTGGCTGTTGTTCTAGAATTTGAAAAGAAAGAGTGATTTGTGACATCGTAAATTGATTTAAAATTTACCTAGAAAATAGTGAATGCCACCGTTGTTTAATAATTGTTAATTTACCTTAAATACATCGGTTCCTATGGTAAAATTGTTGCTTGCGCAAATCTCGTACTGAAATCCAAACATTTTTATTCATTTATAAATTTCAATAAACTTTAATCGATCGAATTACTAGTCGCAATTACTACTTACAACATCCGAATTGGTTTTGTTGTACAATCCATGTGCGAAAACAGCCATTACAAATAGATTAATAAGAAAAGATACGAATAAAGCGATTGCAGCCTCCGTGAAAAAATACATGTTAGCTTCCTTCACTTTCTTAGGCTCTCTTCGATTGATATCTCGGGACTAAAATTATAAATGCACACACTGCTATTAATGGATCAGTCCAATTTTGATGGACAAGAACAAATGAATGTTTCATTTAAACGTAAATAAGGTTTTTCACTTACTTTAACTAGCGCACTATGCAGATATAAGTTGTGAGGTTGTATATTTGCCCCGATAATTCCTACAGCTTGCAATAATGCATTTGTATCACAGTTAGAACACCATGGTATGAACATCCCCTTCATAATTTCACCTTGTGGAGGTCCTGATTTTATGTACTACAAGTATTAAAATGTTATAAATACAGAATAACTTTTAGGACCATACGTCAAACATTATTTGAATCTTTGACTATTACCTCGTAGCCAAATGTCACAGCCATTACAGATATAAAGAATCCAAATAGAAACTCGAGTTTCCTCAGTCCGTATTTATCCAAGAATAAGAAAGTAAATGTATCTAGGATTGTTATAAGTACACCTGCCCATATCGGTAGACTGAAAATTAAAGCAAATAAAATCTGCTGTTATGAAAGTGTCAATATTGATACATTTCTAAATTTGACTAAAATTATGAAAAATTGAAAGCCAATATAAAAAAATTTAAGAAGAAACAATTAATAGTAGATTATGCACCTAGGGAGTAAAAGTAAAGAATATATAGCTCGGGCGACAATTATATGCGATATGAGGGATTCTTTACGTACTTCCGTGGTGCATATGCTAATTTTCTCCACGAGGAGCGTAAAATGCGTAGGCTGTTTTTCGCCCGCAGGGCGTA
>UXGD01006655.1:0-12155 GCA_900474315.1 Torymus auratus
GGAAGAGCTAATTAGCTAATGCCTCCCCCGCGAAGTAATACCTAGAGGCAGTTCCGCGGGGGTTTCGTTTAGGCTTATGGAAGACAAGAGGTTGGAGTTTAGTGGGTAGGGGTCCTGCTATGATACAGCAGGATCTAGTCCATTCATCTGACCAGACAAGTTAGACCATCAACTTGGCGAGCCCCACACACGGGAAGCTCCGAGTAGCTATTGACATGGTGCGTAAAAAGCATTCTCCACCTCTTCGGAAAAAAAACACACGCACACACGCACACACGGACACACACACACACACTTTCGGCTATATTACCTTCGTATCTTTTTGGAGGTTTTATACTTGCCCGGTCTCGGAGTCTTGGAGTTTGCGGCGGTGTCGTCACTTGTGCGGCAGCAGGTGCCGCTCGGTCGTTCTCAGCGGCATCTGGCGTACGGGAATGCTCAACCTCTGCCTCGTTTTCCTAGGGTACTGTCTCCAGAGTCGGAGTTACTTTCTTGGTCGCTGGATCATACAGTCTATAATTTGTGGATTCTTTCTCGAAACCGACTAGAGAAACCGCCTTTGCCCTTGGGTCGAACTTTTTTGTGAAGATTTTGGGAACGTGGACGAACGCTTCTACTCCAAACACTCTGACATGATTCAGGTCGGGCTTTCGTCGGGTTCGGGCTTCGTATGTTGTCTTCTCACTGTCGCTGCCGATAATCGTTACACGGTTAAGTAGGTGGACCGCCGTATTTCTGGCTTCCGTTCAAAGTGTACCAGGTAGCCCTGAGGCCAGTAGCATCGTCCTTGCGCACTCTATCACCGTGCGGTTGCTCCGCTCCGCCTTCCCATTTTTTTCGGGCGTGTAAGGTGCGAACTCCTTACCGTTGTCTGACCTCAGTACTTTGATTGATGCTCCGAATTTGTTGAAAACAGCACGCTCATACTCTTTGAATCTTTCGTAAACGTTCGCCTTGTGTCTCAAAAGGTATACATAGCGGTAACTTGTCGCGTCGTCGATAAAGGTTACGAAGAACCGTGCTCCTCCAAGTGAGACATCGGGCATAGGACCGCAGACGTCGCTGTGTATTAGTTCACCAGGTGCGGTACTTCTGCGTTTCTTGTCCTTGTCGAACTGCAGCCTATGTGCCTTCCCTATCTGACACAACTCGCAAAAGAAACCAGTCTTGTCGTCTAGCTTGACTCCAGACACGAGTTTCAGATCAACGAGCTTCTTCAGTGCTCGTACGTGCACATGGCCAAGTTTCTCGTGCCAACATTTGAAGTCTGTCAGTAAGACGTTTGCGGTTAAATTGGCGTGCTGGGATACTCGAATAAACATACGATAAATGTTGTTTGACTGTAGAATACCGACAGTTAACAACTCATCGTCGCAGTAGATCCATACTTCTTTTTGTTTGAACACGACTTTGTAGCTTCTTCTGTCCCTCACGCCAACTGAAAGGAGATTTTTTCTCATCCCTGGCACGTGAAGAACGTTTTCAATGCGCTCGACCTTCCACTCACCATGAACCAGTCTCTGTATAAGCACGGTACCTTCGACAGCTACAGTGCACTCACCATAGTCTCCCAATGAGATAGTGCTGCCATCATTTCGTGGCCGATACTCTGAGAACCACTCTTTTCGGTGTATGATATGAGCTGACGCTCCGCTGTCGGTAAAGAAGGCATATCTCTTATCAACCTTTCGAATCCGCTCGACTTCGACGGCGGGTAGCGCTTCGTACTGGTGCTTAATATTTACATCTCCATTTACGGCTATTAGTGCGCGATCCTTCGACTTTCCTTGGCTCGTGCTGTCACTCGTTTGTTTACTCGTCGGGCACTCTCGAGCGTAATGTCCCTTTTGTTGACAAACGTAGCAGTGAACGTCTTTCTTATTTCGCCGAGGATTCTTACACTTGTTTCTATACGTTTTCGCGTCACCTCTGCTTTGTTCCCCATAGTGGCAGCCAGAGCCGTAGGTTCTGCCTCGTCGTTTTGCAAATACGATTCCTCCTCCAAGAGCCTCTCTTGAGGTGTTCTACGGTTTGTCTTGTTTCTTCGACGCTGCTCCATGAACTCCGGAAGCTTCTGTATTTGGAGGGAAGACTTGCAAGGATTTTGGCGATAATCACGATATCCGGAAGGTTCTCACCAAGGTCAACGATCTAACGTGCCATATTTTGTACTTTCAAGATATGTACAGCTACTGAATCGGTTAGCTCCATTCGGTACTCGTGAAACCTTTGTGTGAGCAGCAATTTGTGCGTAGCTGACCTCTGTTCGTGGATATTTGCAAGCCTGTCCACATTTCTTTTGCGGAATCACATGCTTGTATGTGTTGCTGCTGTATGGATTCAACGGTCGACGAGATATAAAATTGTGCCTTGGCATCGTCCTTGACCCAGGCTTTGCCTATTGCAGTAGTTAAATCTTCGGGTTTTACTCTCGACCCGAGAACTACATCGTATGTTTCATTTGCCACGAACAAGTTCTTTAATTGTAGCTTCCACCCTTGATAATTGAAGCCGCTTAGCTTATCGAAGAGGCGAGTTGATAGTTCGTTGGCTATTTTGAATATATACTCACTTACATTGCAATAACTTCGACACTCACTTTACGTAGTCACACGTGAGACTGGGCCCATAACCTGTTAATGCAAATCGTTTTGGTGGAAGGACTAGGAAAGGTATTGACAATTGATGAGAGTGTGTAGAAAAATATATTTCGTCTTGGATTGGGATACACAGCTAGACTCGATTTCATCTCGTTATCTTTTACCATTCCGGGGATATAACCAATAATCGAAAAATTACGTTATTGTAAATAACTCGTAAACGAATATAGCTGACCGATTCCATCTCAATACGGGCATCCCGGGGTCATTTCACCAATCAATTTCAAATTGAAATATATTATTCCTTATTAAAAATAAAGAGATACGTATTTTTTTATTTTTCGTGTTAATCCAAATTGGTGTGGTGGAAGGACTAGTAAAGGTATTGATAATTGATGAGAGTGTGTAGAAAAATATATTTCGTCTTGGATTGGCCGCCTTACTAGCTAACTAAGAGAACGCGCAAAGATTCTTGGCCCATGTTTCCCCCTCCCTCGACTGTACGCTGTTCGGTTGCTTGTGATTCTCAGAATCGCGGATACTCACACACACACACACACATAGCATACACACATTAAATGGAAAACCACGGGTACAACATTTCGATTAGACCAAAATTACTCATTTTATGAAACTTTTTAAGATAACCTTTAAAACCGCTGCTAACTGCTTTAGCAGAATGCTTTCTCAAAGAGAATCGATAAATTACATGAAATAATCATTTTAAATGTATATTTTAATGGAAAATTTCATTCATTGTGCATATCTGATTTTCCATAATTTCAATATTCAAAATGATCAGGAAATTTATATTTAAAATAGTTATTTAGTAATTATTAAATTGCAAATTAAAAAGGTTAAGGTATTATCACGTGCTATTTATTGAATTTATAAATTAATTGCATTTCTTCGAAATTTCTTCGGAATTTTCTTTGGAAACCTGCTAACTCAGAGTTTGCATCAAAACGCTAACAATTCAGCGAAGACTTCGAAAATCAATCAACTCGTAGAAAGGTTTCATGAGAATTTCAAAAACCATATAAATCACTAAATGTTTCAAATACCCTTTAACTCAGGTTTATTTTTTTTCTTTAATTTTGTAGTTGTAACTCTAGGATATTAAAGTACAACTTCTGTCGCGCGGACGGGAGTGGTATTTATGCAGAGACTACGGAGCGTAAGGCGTCCTGTAAGCACGTGAAGTTATGAGCCACATAGCGCATCCGACGCGCCAATCTTTTTTCAGTTAATGTGTAATTACTGATAAAAACAAAAATACGCGAGAACATCGAAGATTGAACCAGAGATGTCCGGACGGGTGACGACTACTCGTCGGGTGGAAGAGAGAAAGTCCTATCTCGACGTCGCGTGGAAGAAAGTCCTATCTCAGCTTCGCGCGTAAGAAAGTCCTATCTCGGCTTCGCGTGGAAGAAAGTCCTATTTCGGCTTCGCGTTTAAGAAAGTCCTATCTCGGGGACTCCGCGTTTTTACGTTGAGAACCGCTTTAGAGTTTTGAAAAATTGGTCTCCGTTTCACACTGGGCTGGTTATGCTAGCGAAATTATTTCTCTATCTTACTATCATACATCATCATATCATAATTTAATTTTTGTATTATACATAATATTTCGAGTAATAAAATAAAATATATACTATCAATAAAACAAACGATTTGATCATAAAAAAATATATTTCAATAATATAATTATAGATTATTAATTATTTCACTATTAATAATAAATAAATAATAAGTTTAAGCTAATAGATCTAAATAAAATTTGTGATCTTTATCAATGTTTTCTATATAAGTACTAGCTAGTAAAAAGAAATTCACAAACAAAAATATTTTTTTCTCAACCTACATTACCGACAGATTCATATTTTCTTAGCCACTCTTTATAACGCTCATACATTCAAGTTTCATATTATGAAACTGACACTAGAAAAAATTTGGACTAGCAGGTGTAGGTATATAGGCTAGCAAGAGTGGCACCTTTATAACCATATTGGCGCACATACGTTAGAGAGATAGCAGCATACCTTCTATTACATATTATTTATACCTTCTACAGGCATCTGTCTCTCTCTCGCAAGGGGTGCTACGGACCTTCGGTGCTGCTAACCTGCACACGCACTCTTTCTTATGGCTATGTATTGGCAATATAACCCGTGGCGTCTGTTCGCTATATATAGATATACAATCATAGATATACAAACGTCATCAATGTGGCCGCCAACGACGGGGCAAGTTGACAGGCGTTGTATAATCTATATATAGCGAGCAGACGCCACGGGTTATATTGGTACACCTTAGCCTTTTGCGATCACCTGATTTTTACTATAACTACCAAAAATTACCATACCTTACCATACCTTTTATCAAATTTTAATTCAGTTATAGGTACCTATAATCGGAGTTTGTCTCTGTACTAAGTAACAAATATTGTAAAGTCATTTTTATACGAAAATTATTTTCCGTGTAACTTATAGAGGTATAATATAAAATATAAAATGTTGATAATCTTACATTGTTTTTTTTAATACCTTCTCTTTTACGTCGTCTCATTTGAGCGTGGGTTTTAAAATGTTTTGGAGCATGCTCCAAAACTGCAGCTTTGTTTTGATGCTTGGCTATTTCTGAGAATCCGTGCGACGACTGTCGTGACAGAGTGGGGGTATATACCGTATAGAGAGGTCGAAAGTCGCGACAGACATCAGCGTCACATGACTCTGAGAGCTTTACCGCACCGCCTTTTATGAAATGCCGTTTTGTGATCAACTATTTGAAAGAGGCTAGGTATTTTTCTACGTGCTTTTTGTACTTAGTACAATGGATGAATGTAGGTATTAATAAATTAAATACTAGGGCACAAAACAGATTCGGGAATTCTATTAGACATGTGTTTGTGTATTTTCTCCTTCTCTGTAACTTCTTTAAAATGCTTATTTAAACATTGTTCATGTTATAGAATATACAATCCTAATATATTAAGATAATCAAAATGTATATTATTCTATTATAACATATTTTTATTGTAATAAAGATAGATAGTCCAGTTATAAATCATGGTAAATTATTTATTGAAGAAAAAATTTTATTATCAATAGTTTAATGTAGTAACTCAATAAATCATAAAAATATAAAGTATACATATAATTATATTTTACTCGTATTTTCATTACAAATAGATAACAGAAATCAATCTTCATATCCTGAAGATGATACAGATACTACTGACTCTATTTTAAGTAAGTTAAATATTCAGAGATGATTTATGCTATAGAATTACATAATGAGGTCATTTTATAATTTCTACTATTTATTAAAGGCTCCTTAATATACTATAATTCATCAAATGAGTCTCAGCAATGTTCTGTTGTTACAAATGAGAATTCATCGGACACATGGCACTTCAGATCATTGTGTACAGTACAATCATCACATTCTGAATCACCTTCTTCATTTCAAATCTCTCGAGATAATTACTCAGATGATTTAGGTATACAGTACAGATCAAATTAAATATATAATTCTAATTTTCGTGTGATATAAACATGCAAATTAATATTTATAATCACGTTTGTCTATAATAGATTATTTAAAAGAAATTTCAAAGTCACAGTCATTTTTTGCTTCAACTGTCGATGAAAGGTTTCAAAATTCTGAAAACCTCAGTACTGATTATTCGATGGACCATGGTAGTCAAAGTAAGCGTATTACAAAAATATTTTTTTTTTCATCTAGCTAATTCACTAACTCTCTTACAATGGTCTTTTACTTTATATACAGATTTAGGGTAATTATATAACATTATAACTTTTTAAATAAATTTGTTATATCTTCATATTTTGTGAATATGCTACTATTATCTTTTTTATTTACAATTGTACAAATTAAAAGTTGATTTTGATCTTATTATTCCCCTAGATGTGCTTCTTCATTGAAATCTGATTTCTGCTCTGAATGGATTTTTTGTAAGATTCCTTTGAAATCAGCCATTGAAGAGACTTAAGAACATTCTTTTAAAAAATTATTTTTCATAAACAATCTTACTTTTGAGTACTTTTCACTGAAATTTAACATTTTTTTTCTTTTATTACAATTGTAAAAAATAATATATGCAAAATTTGAAGTCTCCTTGTTGACTGACTTTAGAAGAGTATTACATTAAACTTATCTATGCCATACATGAGAGTTCTATGAACATGAGCACATCTACAAAGGGATAACGAAAGCATTATAAAATATGTATACCTACAAATTACAACTTACAAACAAACTTATAAGTATGAAAAATTTAAAGTTATAAAAGTTTAGTTAAACTATGTCTGAACACATCTAATATTAAGATTTAAGTGATTATATTTTACTCCTATTTTTTATAGCTCTGCATAACTCTATTAGGACACCAACAACTTATACAACTGACAAAGTAGATTTCAGTGCACCATTTATTCATGATCGACAATCAACGGATATTCCTTCCAACCCTTTAGATGATATTGATCATGGGCCCTGTAGAAATTTTATGAACAATTCTGAGTTCGAAGAAAAAGATGATTTAGATTTGAGCATTAGTCTCACAGCAGAAACAGCGTCCGAGGATGATCAAAATGCAATATCTGTTTGCAATAGCAGTCAAGGTGAATTCAAGTTGACAAATATTAATTATTTTTGGTTGGATTATTTTTGTGAAATACTTCCATTGCAATATATTTAGCATAATATGCTCGTTAATTACCATTTCTTCAATTTTTTTCAAATCAATATATTTATTTGTAAAAAGTCTAAATTACTTTTTATCATACTATTTTAGTTCTTTCTTATCTATAAAACGCTAAATATAATTACACATTTACATAAAAGAAATTTTTAATTCTTAATAAATAATTAAATAATTTATATCAAAGTATTTTATATTAATTTTTGATTCCATTAATTGTGACTTATTTAAGATAATCAATTTAGATCAATGAAATTTCTAAAATTAAGTTGCATTTTTACACTACAAAAAAAAACGAGAACAATTATCACTATATTACTTTTTTCAAAATATTTTCACGCGCACTGCTGAAGTTGAACCTTTTCAAGCGCTTCGTTGAAATGGAACCTTAATTCTTATGCGCTCAGCTGAGATAGGATGTATTCATGCGCTTTACTAAGATAGAACCTTTTTCTTCCTACCCAATGATTCAGGATCTTCCAGTAATTCAGGGAAAGTTCATACGCGTAAACGCAAAAGAAATTCCGAAAATTGGAAATGTAATACCGCTAAAAAGGCTACAAATACTGGTGTATCTGGGATTTCTGTAAAAGATCATCCAATTAAAAAAAAAGAAATTGGCCCTAGTTGTCAAAATTGTCGTTTCAAGTGCAACAATAAGGTCACTTTTGCAGATCGGCAACTACACTTTCAGGAATTTTGGAATCTAGGTGATCGTACACGACAGTGGATGTATTTAGATCTTTTGACAAACACTGAACAATGTAAAGAAACGAAGAAGCAATCTCACTCCAAAAAAAGTTTGTCACGGAAATTCTTTCTTATTGTATCGGGAAGTAAAGTGAAAGTTTGTCGCACAATGTTCTTAAATACTTTTGGTAAGATCATTTTTTTACTTCTTTTTTTACCATACCCTGGCCGAAAGTACCACTTTCGCTCCTGGCTCGAAAACGCGAATGTGGTATTTTCGACCCGGGTATGGTGAAATAGTATATTCCGGAACCAGAGTGGTAAAGAGATGGCCAGTCCAGAGCACTTGTGAATTGGTGGCAACATTGCTCTATGGGGTGGCTCTCTTTATATCCCTAGTTACGTATACTATAATATACATTATCTTTTTGTTCGATCGTTCACGCATTGAATTTTACCAGGAATATCAAGTACAGCGTTAAAAACTATTGAAACGAAAAAGAATAACTCCCAGGTCGGGCCAATGGTTGGTACTGATTTACGACGACGACATGCAAATAAAGGGCTAAAAACTCCAGATGATGTATTGGTATCAATTAGAACTCACATAGAGTTGTTTCCGAAGAAGGAATCCCATTATTATAGGAGCAGCACAAGCAGGGAATATTTAAATGAAGATTTGAATATAAGTAAAATGTACAAACTGTACGTGATATGGATGACGAGTAGAGCCAAAGAAGCTAATTTAGCATCTGAGTACAGATATAGATATGTATTTAACCATGAATACAACCTCTTCTTTCACCATCCGAAAAAAGACCAGTGCGACGACTATGCGGCTTTTTACGCTCTTTCTCGTAAGTAGTGATTTAATCTATTTAATCTCATTATTAATATCCAGTAAAACCGTGATTTTAACGAAGTCAATTTAAAAAAAATATTCGAGAATTTCTAATTATCGTAAATAAAATTAGAATCAACATTTTAAATTTATAAATTTTATATAAAACAAGTGTTAATATAAAAGTTTTGATTTTTATGATTGTCTTGTAGATTATTCTTAACAATAAAATTATTTATACTGCATGATTAACTATTTCAATATTTTTATATTTCCATTAACGCTGTTTCAGAGGATGAACGAGTGCCTTCTATTATAGAGAAACATGCCATACACTTAAAAAATAAAAACGCTATACGAGATACAGTCAATAGTAGCGTAAAAGAAGCACACGATACTCCACACATTTTATGTGCTTCTTTCGATCTTCAGAAAGTACTGAACGTTCCACGAGCTGAAATCTCATTGTTTTATTATAAACGAAAGCTTTCAATCTTTAATTTTACTGTGTACGATTTAGACACTAAAAAAGTACAATGTTTTATATGGAACGAAACGACAGCTAAAAGAGGAGCTAATGAGATCTCTAGCTGTATGTCGAATTATATTATTGACCAAAATAAGGAAGGCAAAACCGATTTTCGATTCTGCAGTGACAACTGCGGTGGTCAAAATCGTAATCAGATTTTATACTCCATGTACGCAAACGCTGCTATCACTTTGGGAGTCACGATAACCCACAGGTAAGCATTATTTTTTTAGATCTATTTGATAATAAAAGTCCAGGTCCCTCCTAAAAAAACTTGTTACACCTTCGACAAGATTAAAATGACATCAGATCTCATATGGTGCCATATAATGCCTCTACATTAAATCTGATGGTTAAAATAAATCTAAAATGGTTTCATCTGAAAAATAAATAAAAATAGTCTATTAATACAAAATTAGTAAATAATAAATCAAACCACTATGTAAATAAAAATAAAACAATATCACGTGTGTGAAGATCAGTTCTGTTAAGTACTCCTTGTATCCCGCAGCTCTGTTATGAAATATTGGCCTCTTTGATTCGACGTTGAATAATTGGTAAATAAAATCTGAAAAAATGAAGTACATTAACTGATTTGCATTAATGATTTGCCTAGATAAAGTCACAAAGTTTAGTTTCAATATTTACAAAAACACAAACAAAATTGTGACAAAATTTTGTAAACTTAGCTTTTTAAAGATTATTAAAAAAATCTTTACGTAACTATTTAAAATTATTTTTATATATTTTTATACAATTTTTATGGTTTAAAATTGAAAATGATATTTTCAAGACTATATTCATATTAGTGAATTGAAACATCAGTTGAATAATTTACTTTATAAGATTATTCACTAATACGTAACAACAAGTTTATATATTACAAGTTAAAAATTGGTAGGAAATAATTCAACTTTACGTTGCTCATATTGATTATAAAGTCTATAATCATTTCTAGTTTTATAAGACTAACAACAATCTGAAGTAAGACAAGCATTATATTTCTTATTCTAGATTAAAAGTCTATTAATTTTACATTAATTTTTAATGCATAGTAATAATAGTTCCAACAGTTGTATCAAAGAGATGAATTTTATTTGATTTAATTAAACGTAAAAAGATTTAAAATAATTAACACTTGAAATTTTCTTAGTATTTAATAAAACAAGCAACTTCAAGATCATTGCAATACTTTATAGTTATCTAATTATAATTATTATATAGATAAAGTAAATGAACAAAATCTTTATTCAATATTGAAAATAAAATCAAAACAGGGGTCTATACTATGAATTTGTATACACGTATATTAACTATTGTCTTATCGTTAATAGGAGCTGTACTTTAAAAAAATGTAAAATAGCTATCAGTAATATTTGGGGAGTATATAAACCCCACACTACATTATTAAATGACATATTGATACTACAAAGCACTGTTATAGAAAAAACTCAAAATTGATGTCAATTTTGAAAACTAAATAAGAAACGTTAGGTAAAAAATGTTTCATGTATTTACCTGGACTGAAAAGGTAATAAAATCTGATTATCATGCAATTTACTTTTGCTGAATAAACAAAAGCACAGTAAAGGATGCTGTCATTGATTCCTGCAACATATTGAAGTCAAATCAAAGAATCACACTTATCACATATATACAAAATTAAGTCAACATTGAACTTGATTGAAGATCAATACTTATCTAATGATTTGTCTTTGAAGAGAATTTATTGATGAACAAAATAATCAATTTTATTTCTTCCTTTTATTTCTTTTTCTCCACTCTCATTATGCACACTTCTAGTTTAAATGTGTTTCTATAACATAATTACTGTAGAAGACTTTTCAACACGTGACTTACATGACTTCTTGTAGGTTAATGATTGCCTTTAACTACAGTAACCATAGCTTACAGTAATAATTACTAACGTATATACTAGCAGATCACCGCAAGAACGAGAGTTACCTGACATAATGAGTAATGCCGAAGCGAAGCTTTCTACTTTTGAAAATAAAACAGTTTTCTTTTGTAATAGCTGAAAAGCCGGTATACATTCTCAAATACTGAATCACCGCGTGTATACTTAGAGCACCAAAACATTTTCGTTGCCGACGTTGACCGGTTGACACGTGACGTGCGGCGCCTGCGCGTGCGCACTGCGCACTGCACACGTATATGTATATAGCATAGCGCGGTAGTCGAAGCCTCGCAAACGCGGCATTTTTAAACGAAGTACACTGAAAAAAAGTTATATACCTTGAAATCGAAGGTGAATGCATGGTCAACAGTTTTGTAAATAAAAATAAGAATAATTTCCTTTTATTTTTCATTAGATATTTGGTCAAAGGACATACGCAGACAGCTGGAGACTCCGTACATTTCGTGATTGAAAATGCTTTAAAGCATCGACTCCCTATTTTTAACCAAGACGAATGGTGCACATTAATATGAGTGGCCAAATCCGAAGAGCCACGATATATGGTGCACGAACTTTTACAGGAGGAAGTACTAGATTTTTAGGTTTTGTGTGACAAAAAGTTCTGGAAAACTATTCAAATTTCGATGTTATCGGAAATTCAATTTAATTGTGATAATAATTTAAAATATAAGTATAATTATGAAGAAGAGGTCCACGAATCTACGATTAAGCTTAGTGAAAAGCCACTAACAAGATGCTATGAGACTAACAAGGAGATGATCAGGGGTGCGGGTCCTGGATTATGATAAAAAAATTCAGGGCTGTTCTATGGCATAAATAATGAAGTACGTGTC
>UXGD01006656.1:0-12154 GCA_900474315.1 Torymus auratus
CACTTACATTAAGTCAGGATGTGAATGTAATGATAGCGGGAGACAGTCCGCTTCGTCAATGCGTTTTACTTGTGACAAACGGTCTATATATACTAATATACTGTGATTGTGTGAGTGTATAACATAATAAAATGATATATAAAATGATGTGAGATAGGTGGGGATAGCGCTGAACGATTCGAGCCGAGGCGAGGTATCAGGGGAGTACGTCATAGTGGAAGTCATCCTAATGACACGATTATCAAAACATACACTAATAGTGTGGTGGATATTATATGCTAACCAAATGCGTTCTCCTAATATACCCGCTCGACTTTACAAGGTTTTAAGGACCTAAACACAACATTAATGTTATGTTTTTTAAAGAAATTTTTCGTAAAACATTGTAACTCGTTATCAATCGGTAAACATATAATACTATCGTAGATTTTTTGTTGTTTGGGGCTGTTATCTGAAAATTGTAGCTTTTTTAAGCGTTTCATTATGTGGAAATCGACTAAATTATGTGGACAAATATTGTTTTTTAAAACGTATTTGATAAATTCTGTATTTTCTTTGTGAAATCTATTGTGAGATAATTTTATTGCTCTATCGAGGAGACAGTGTGATAGCTATTTTATTGCTTGTCGAGTGATGCGAGTTGAAATTGAGATACCTTCCTGAAAAGGAAGGTGTTTAGTACCATAAATAAACTAAATAATGTAATAGTATTACGAAAAGATGAAGAAGAAAAATGTAATAAGAACAATGTGGTTTATAACATCAATTGCAAAAATTGCGAAGCAACGTACGTGGGACAGACAGGTAGACAATCATGCAATAGATTTTGACAATATTAAAATCTTAGGTATAGAAATAAATAACGGAAAAAGACTTTTTTCAGAAGCATTTTTCATTCGTCAACAAAAAAAGTATATAAATAAACAATTTGAAATCAATAAACTAGCGAAAGAATACAATATATTAATAAATAGCTGCGAAATTTTAGCCAACACTTAATAAAACTTTTACTATGTATATAAACCTTGTAAAGTCGAGCGGGTATATTAGGAGAACACGTTTAGTGAGAAAAAAATGTTCATCTTTATTCTTACTTTTCTGTTACATAGCATTATATTACATCAATATATACAATTTTATACAATTTTTAAATCCTACTTAACTCATAAGCTGATGAATATTATGCCTGAGAAGCAGGCAGCACTGGGGGAAGGGTTCTTGTACTAGGTGGAGTTCCAGTTCTTCACTGCGGTGCTGGTGTTGAATACCCTATGGGCTATCGCTCCTCCTATAAGGACTCTGGTGGCGATGATGGCAAGATCCCGGCGGTTAGTGGTGCCCATCCTGAGGAGGTCATCGGTGGATTTCTTAGACTAAACCCCCCCTGCAGGATAAGATCGCCGGGAGATGGAGAATGTCGCTCCAAGATCTTGGATGGCTCTTTGGATGTCGGGGTTGCCGGCGTACTTCTGTACCTTAAGAGTCCGAGCTCGCTCAAGGTTGAACTGTTCGCCGGCAACTTGGGCATCAATCACCAGTCCTAAATTCCCCATGATGGCGATGATGTCGGGCTTACGCAGCCCTTCGCTGGAGGTGATTTATGACTCGTCGTACACCGTGAAACCCTGGCGTCGCAAGTTCCTGCCAATGTAACTGAGGATGGAGTTATGGCGGGAAATTCGCACGCCGTGGGTTTGGGGGCATATCTACAGGACATGGTTGTTGGTCTCCGGCACTATGCACCCCGCCCGGCAGCTCCGATCCCCGTGTCTCCCCCTGGTAGGGAGGGCACCGATTCTCACCTTATGGCAGTTGATATAATCCCTGTTGGTAAGAAGTGCGGTTCTCAGCGACGTTGACCTGGCCGGGTGGCCTGCTGCATGATCTCTTCGTCATACTAGGCCTTGTGCGCCCTTCGGTGGTGGAGACCTCTGCCGGAGATGGTGGTGAAGGATCGCTCACAGCTGAGGTACTCGCATTGGAACTGGGAGACTCTACCCGTGGAGTTGGTTGTTGGGGCGGCCGTATCAGTGGATCAGTCGCTGAAGTCATCTGAGGCTAGTGTATTAGCGTTTGGACCAGCTGAAGAAGACCGGAGGGGGTGGCAGCCCTAAGGCCGGTTCACCGACATCCCAGATAGCACCTAGATACTGGCCAGCGCCCCCGAGGGGGAGGAATCACGGTTTGTCCCGGGCAGGAGCGATCCCAAGGCTTGCTCGCCTTTTCCTTCCTTTCCCCCAATCATGGAAATTCCCGAAAGTGCTAAAATTTCACCGGAAAAAACCGGGATTGAAAATTCGAACTTCCTGAAGCCTCCACAGTCAGGGAAAATTCAGAAAAAAATTTCGGTCATAGGGGTTGGGGATTCAAACCCCCGACCCTGGGGTCGAGAGTCCTGCACCTTACCAATGAGCCGAAGCTGCTCCTGCTCCTTAAGAGAAGCGAGGTAACTGTAGCTAACATACTAAACGGAGGGCGCTTACACAAGCAAAATGCAGAATAGAAGAGAAAAAATTAGGAAAATTCCCATAGCAGAACTAGGGACACCGCGCTGAAGTAATCCGAATAGGCTTCCGGTGCGGAGATACATGTCCAGGGTATGGAGGTGGGACTTTAGTGGGTATTCTCCCTCCAGGCTCCTCGACCTCGACGTAGCCGAAAAGGCTGGAGAAACTGATCCCCACACAGGGATGGGACCCGCATGTCCCCCCTATGGTGTGTTAATGCATTCTCCAACTCCACGAAAAAAAAAACTCCGGGTGGGTTCGAAAAAAAAAAAAAATAAATAAATAAATAAATAAATAAATAAATAAATAAATAAATAAATAAATAAATAAATAAACCCAAAAGGTAATAGCGAAGAGGAAGAGCCCTGTGGGCGGATCCTGGCTGGCGTCCCCCTGAAGTAATGCTTTACGGCGGTTCCGGGGGGACAAATACATGCCAGCAGAGGACGCGGGTGTAATTTTTAGTGGGTAAAAATCCCACACACCGGACCCTCCCTGGTGACTTTTAGAAGATTTTTACACATCCCTCCGCAGAAAAAAAAAACTCCGGATGGGTCAACTGCAGCGTACGAAGGACAACGACCGCGCTCGCTGCTTCAAATGTCTGGGCTTCGTCCATCTGAGCGTAGACTGCAAGAGTCCCGACCGTAGCAAGCTATGCTTCCATTGCGTAGGGCCAGATCACAAATCCAAAGATTGCACCGCTGCCCCACAGTGCTTTCTATGCCCCGATCAACAGGACAAAGCTGATTCCCGCAACCATATAGCTGGATCAGGAGCATGCGCCGCCTTTCGAGATTTCCTAGACAAAGCAAAACAGAAATGGCGGTAGTTCTACAGTGTAATATGCACAGAAGCAATACGGCTCACGACCTCCTGGGATAAATTTATTTCGAATAACATGCCGATATCATTCTTATCAGCGAGCAGTATCGGAACAGACCGGGACCAGAATGGTATACCGACATCCTGGGTACCGCTGCCATCTGGAACCGTGATCGGCAAAACATTCACATCACGGATCATAAAAACAGTAGCGGATTCGTTTGGATGAGGCATGAGCAAACGTACTACGTGAACATACTTGAAGGAGATCCCAGAAGCACTACCGTTATCTGTGCGAGCCAATATGAAGTCGGTCAAGGCATCCTGCATACTGGTGGACGGACGTGATCGCGGACTTTGTAAGACTTGTCGGCAACTACCCCACAGAACGCCGAGCGTTAAAAGACGCGATATAGACGTGGCCCCCTTGACTACAGGGAACAGCGCGGCCAAAAAAACCCTCAAAAGGGCCATAAAGTCCAGTCAGCAGCGATACTGGCGAGAGCTGCGAGAAGAACTGGAAGCAGCTCCGTGGGGATTATGATACAAGGTCGTTACCCGCAAACTGGCTTCTTTTGCGCTATCAACACGTCGGATGCGGCAACGATTAATAACATCGTATTTATCCTTTTCCCAGAGCATCCAAGAAGACTGGTTCACCCACCTCCACCCGACCCCATCGAAATACCCGTATTTCCGGGCACGGAGCTCTCCATCGCAGTGAGATCCATGCGAAATAACAGAGCCCCGGGGCCGCATGGATTACCAGCAGTGCTGCTAAAAGCCATTTGTGTCAGACATCCGCGCATCTTCCTTTACATGTAACACTCCTGTTTGATAGCTGGCATTTATCCTGCCAGCTGGAAGACAGCGAGGCTTGTTCTTATCAGCAAGGGCAAGGGTCCAGCAGACAGCCCGTCGGCCTACCGCCCGCTGTATATGCTAAACACGGTGGGAAAACTCCTTGAGAAACTGCTGGAGACCTGGCTCCGCGACAATACGGCTTCAGACGAGGTAAGTCAACCATCGACGCTGTCAAGGAGGTGGTAAACGCTGCCAAGGCAACGGAGCAGGGCCACCACTACTCTCGCTCTATCTATCTGCTGACCTTAGTGGGTAAAAATCCCACTCTCCTGGGAGTGTCTGACCCTCCCTGGTGTCTTTTAGAAGATTTTTCACACCCCTACTGCAAAAAAAGAAAAATTATTATTATTATTACTGTACAATTTAGGGACAAAAAAGTGTCGGGCGCTCAAATTAGCTCTAGAAAAGAAAAAAGTGCAGCTTCAAAATGGCAGGAGAAATTAAAGTAGTGCAGGGCAACATGCACAGGAGCTAAGTGGCGAGCAATATACTAAGACAGATTCAGGCTGAGCTCGAAGCGGACCTACTACTCATGAGCCAACAATACAATAACTCGAAAACACACGCAGGAAAATTTGAAAGCTTACGGATAGTGAAGAAACTTATTTCATCGATGACTATGTTTCTCGACCATATAAAGGGCCCACACCAAGGTCTATGCTGAGGCCATTTATACCCCCTTTTATGTGTAAAAAGTGGGATATAATTGGTTTATATTTATGTTTTAAAATATGACTTTTTTTATTTCAGAAAAAAAGGTGTCTAGCCCCCTTAAAACTTTTAATTAATAAAAAAAAAATAGTTGATGCATAAAGTATTACCAATATTATCATCATACTCAATAAGAGACAGTCTACAGCAATGGACGTAGTTTGATCCTGTCAGTCCTGTCACTGCTATCAGATACCTGCAGCAAGAGAAAAGTATGCCCCCATGCATCAGAGAGGTTAGCAACGAGATAAAGAGCTTACCAAATCTGTTTCCGTCATCAATACCGCTGCCTTGCTGTCTCCGACGAGTCACCTCCACCCGATGAACACGACGAGAGGGACGACATCCACCAGAACGTAATACTGCAACAGCCGCTGTCATTGCTATAGCAAAGAAGCAGACGCCGGAAACCGGCCGATGTGATTGTTTACCACAAGACACGCACCGCCGACGCGCTTTGAAGTACCTAAGTAGTGAGCATTGCGCAGTTGCTCACTGCGTATGCAGCCGTCGCACCGTCGCTGCCTGCTGGTCCCACAGCGCACGTGCAAGACGCACACACACTCGCACACGGTTCACGGTTGTAGCTGTAGCGGCAATAGTATTTCGCGCGCCCGCTCATGCATGCACACGACACTAAAGTCAAGGCGCGGAGGTAGAAAAGAAAAGCCAGCTAACCAGATTTTCGGTGTGTGTATTTTTTTCGTAATTGAGTTTAAATATAATATATACATATTATTGTAGGAATACCCACGAACATTGCTTTTCCCTGTACTTCACGTTAATTCATTTAACGTGTTGCGAAACCACTACCATCACTTCTAGCTAGAGCTACGTTTCGTTAAAACTGTATAAAATGTACTTTAATATATTTTTTGTATTAATCAGGAGTGTCTAAATTTCCATTTGCCCACCATAGTGAATAACTAAACACACATAATACATTAGTTTTCCGTATACTATTAAAAAAGGTTTCATGCAAAATCCATTTCTGAAGAGCTAGGCCTGTTAAAAACGATTTTTTTTATTATGATAAAAATTGTGAAAATAAGATATTATAAATTTTTCAATAGCAAAATTGTAAGATTCTCTTGAGTATTGCGGTCGTGCCTATTATGTAAAAACAAAGTTTTTACATAGGGAAGGGGGGGCGACGAGCGAAGCGAGGAGCAGGTGTGTGCGGGGCGTGGGGGGGTTGGCGTGTCGAGCGCAGCGAGACACGCAGGAGGGCACAGCCTCCTAGTTTTCATTATTTTTCCTCGGTCTGCCCCTCTTTCCCTTAATGTTTTATCTGTCCTTGTTGTTATTGCTTTTTTATACACGAAGCTTTGGGATAATAATTTCTTGAGTTGTTGTAAAAACATGTGATAATTGGTTTTCGAGGTGTTAGGAATCAAAATACATGGTTTTTGAAAAATGTATATATGGATGTATGTGTGTGTGTGGGCGCGGGCGCGCCAGGATTTCATATTTTTCGTCGCAGCATGCAGCTTCTGTGAAAAGAGTATGCGCAGCTCAGTCGAACTAAGTATATTAGTTTATAGGGCATTAAAACCTATTTAAAGACCTTGTACTATTTCAGCTCATTTTTGAAGCTTAATACACTCTCTTGGCCTTTTACACCTGTATTTTTGCGAATTACTGGATAAATTTGTACTTTCCATCATTTTTCTCGCTTTTTCACCTTCAATCATCTTGGCACTTTCTTCATTGCTCATTTTAACTCATTATTCGTTCTCACACCTTTTGTTTGCTCTACATCTGCTACGGTGGATAACATATGCCGTGGTTGTAATAAACCGATTAAATCAAATATTACTACATGTGAACATTGCTACAGAATTTACCATCCTTCCTGCACTACTTTCAAACAAGTGCTTAACAAGGCAGACAAACTCATAAATACATGTCGAAGTTGCATCAGTGCAGCAAATACAAATAAGCAAAAAACTAAATCGATAAATGAAAGCATTAATGAAAACCTTCAAGACACTAAAAAAATGCACCTGCTTCTGAATCTGGAAAACCCTGCCTTCTTCTTAACATTCAGAAAATACACCTACCTTCTCTTCTATGACGCGCTCCAGTGACGAACTGCTTAACTAACTTCTGGAAAAAATGGACAAGTTGGATAAGTTCGATGGCATGGAAACGCAAATCTCCAATTTTCAAACATCATTGCAAAATATCAATGGCAAAATAGCGAATTTCTCAGGAAAACTCGAAGTAGTCGATTCCTGCACTAGTACAACGAGTTGATGCCGCAGTAGAAGATATAGACAAGCTTAAAAGTGACTTCAATTCTCTGCGCCAAACATTAGATAGTCAGCTGTGCTCTTCTGTCTCTATGGAAGGTGCTGCAGATACTAGTAATATGCTTCATCATCTCGAAGAAAAAACGCCTCTCTATCTTCTCGACTATCAGAACTATCAAATACTCAACAACGTCTCTCTTCTGATATTGTATTGGGTGGCTTCAAACACAAGAACGGTGTTAATCTTCGTGATCTTGCATTTTTTATACTCAAAACCATACATCCAGACTTAGAGTCCAGGAAAATTATATCTGCCCATCCCTTGCGCGGGAAGGACCGGCGAAAGGACTATCAACGCCATCTACAAGCTAAACTGAAGCAACGCACACTACGATAGAAACACAGACATCTGAACCTGCAGCATCTCCAGTCTCTACTCAGCAACTAATAGTGAGTCTCTCCTCACCAGCTCTAGTTCATGCCATCATCCACAGTAAAATCAAATTAAAGAAAGTACATACATCTGCCATAGATAAATGCTCTGTTACGATCGCTTGGTAATCTATCACCACTAGCTCTGGGACTTATCAAGATCAATGAGTTTCTTCGAACTGATGTTTTCAAGCTACATAATCAGGTGCGATTCAAAGCCAAAGAAAAAGAGAATGCATATTCCACATTTGTAAGTGGTAGAAAAATCTTCGCAAGACCAAAGACGAGTGATAAGCCTACTCTTATCACTTCTGAGACAGACCTTAGCAATTTTTTAGAGAGTCAAGAGAAATAGCACAAAATGCTAATTCATCCACATTACATCCTCACCCTAATTGAGCAGCATCATCACTCTCATCTACAATAATCTCTTCCTCATCTCACACTCCAAACATAACGTTAGTAAATCATTCTCTGCCTCATACTCATAGTACATCCTCCCCTTTCTCGTCACCTAATCGTCTAGTAGCCACTACGTAGTACTCCGGAGATGGACTAAGGGTATGTTGTTTCAAAGCTAATTCTCTCCTGGGTCACATTGAGACAATAAGACTCTTTCTAGCCTCTCGCGCATACTATCAGATAATAGCAATAAATGACTCCAAGCTCACTGCACAGCAGGAGGACCATCTGGTATCCTTCGGGGACTATGTCCTGTTCCGTAAAGATCGGAATAGACAGAGTGGTGTAGCGCTCTATATACTTAAATCCCTTACATCTACATTTCTTTGCGCATCCACAGAAGAGTGGACCCGGTTTCCACTGGGTTTGCTTTAGCATGGTAAGGTGGAATAGTTGACTGCAGAATTCCATACTCATATAACCTCTCCGTAACCATTTGGTTAGAGAATTATGTGCCATTATTTGTGAGCAAAACCCGGGGGCAATTGATTTACAATCGATTCCTCAAAAGCCTTCAGCACTAAGGGAGCATCTGCTTTTCTCAAAGCCTTCAGCTCTATTTGAATGAGCTTCTATCTAGTGAACAGATCTTCGAAAACAATAATGTATCGGTTACCAGTACGCGACGGAGGCTTTGGGCCCATTATATCTGAAGCTACAACGATCCATGGGCCTTTAAGATTCCGTGCGGTCATTAGCCCTGCTGGAGGTTGTTGAGAACTTTTATGAGCTTAACATACTTGGCATGCGGCTACATACCAACAAACATCTCTATAATAGCCGGGCCAATAGTAATATGTTGCTACTCTCGCAAACGTCTTGTCCACGACTAAGTGTCCTGATTGCGGGGTATTATGACATTCCGCTGGAGCTTTTTCTCGATCTGCTTCGGGTAGAACGAGCTTCCACGCATCCATATTTGGCAGCAACGGATCAACAGTTTTATTCGGACGATGCGCATACAGTAGCCCATTTACAACCTTCTAATCTGGGTATTTCTTAGGATTTTTCTCGATATTACTAATTCTCCCTTGATACCATGGATCGTCAGCTATGGCGGTGGCGATGGCTGCAAGCTCGTAAGTTTCTTCCTAAGCTCGCGACAGAGCGTCTGGAACTTTGTGTAAAGCACCTTTACGATGTACGAATTAGATGATGTACATTTGCAATGCTGCATTCCATCTCGCCAAACGACCGGTTGATTCTCTTAGGTTATTTAACCACAATAAAATGTGGTGGTCGGTGTTTACAGTAATCTTCTCACCTTGCAAATAACCTCTCAGCCGTTCAACAGACCATAAGATAGTGGGACACTCCTTCTCCGTGACAGTATAATTTTTCTCTGCCTTCGACAGAGTCCTGCTCACAAAATAGATAGGATGCTTCTCGCCATCAAACACCTGCGCCAGTACTCCAGCTATAGCATAATCACTTGCATCTGTTTGCAGAGTGAAGGGTAGTGATAAATCCGGCCTCGCAAGCACGGGAGCTTGCGTCAGTACGAGTTTCAGCCCTTCGAACGCCTGCTGTTGCTCTTCGTTCCATTGCCACCTCACATTGTTCCTCAGCAACTTAGTCAGCGGCGCTTTGTACTCAGCTATATGAGCTATAAATCTGGAGTACCATCCAATCATGCCGAGAAATCTTCTCAGCTGTTTTACGTTGAGGGGGGCTGGGTACTCGAGGATGGGCTTCACCTTGTCCTCATCCGTCTTCAGTCCCTCCCCGTTCACAATATAGCCTAAATATTTAACCTCAGCACAACAAAACTCAGACTTTTTGAGGTTATTTTGCAGATTCGAAACTTTTAACGTCGAGAGCACTATCTCTAACCACTTTACGTGCTCTTCAAAAGTCGGCGAGACGATTATAACATCGTCTAAGTATGCGAATACGTAGGGCTCCCACGCAGCTTTAATAAGGTTATCTATGATGCGCTGGAACACAGCTGGAGCATTTGTCAGCCCATATAGTAACCGAATGAAGTGGAAAAGTCCTCGCCCTGGTACTGAAAATTCGGTGACCTCTCTGCACTTCGGATCCAAAGGTATCTGGTGATAAGCCTGGCTTGAATCTAATTTTGAGATATACTTTGAGGAACTTAGCTTGTCAAGTATATCATCCATGTTACGCAATGGATACGGGATAGCCTTAGTGTTTTTGTTAACCTACCGATAATCCATGCAAAATCGAAACATACCGAAGGTTTTTGGAACTAATACTGGGCAGCTTCGCCATAATTCCCTAGTCCAGCATTCTATCGACAGTCCAAGCCGTCTGTAGCATCTTCGGAGTATAGTTACGAGGAGCTTGGCGTATGGGTTCATTTCCTTGAATGTCAATGAAGTGCGGAGCGACGTTTGCTAACCCCAGATTTTTCGGAGTAGGTAGAATAAGCTTTTCCTTGAGAGCTTCGATAATCAGATGTTGACCAGCTGTAGCACGACTCAGTCCTCCTATAGTGGCTAGAGCTGGGAAACATGTTGGATCTTGGCCGTAAGGCTAAAACTGATGCAGTACTCCCTTCGGCGTCCACCATGTATTATGTATTAGTCTCGTAGTCGATCTTCATCTTAAAAGCTCGCTTGAAGTTGATTCCAAGAATGCAGTCGTATTGGAGCTCGTCTGCAACTCTGAAGGGCATAGTTAGCTGCATATTATCAATACTAACTGGCATGTTCAATACGCCTTGTAACTTGACTGCACCTCCGTCTGCTACACGCACTGAAGCTGTCTCTTGTTCTAATTTTCCCGCAAATTCTTTGCTGACGCCTTTGCCGAGATAAGAATGAACTGAGCCATCGTCGAGCATGCCTAAGAGTTTTCTTCCATTCAATTCTATGTTGAAGAATAATCTTTGCTCGATATTGCTGATAGCCCTTCTCATAATCAACGATGCTGGAGCTAGTACCTGATGGTGGTCTCCCTCGCTCTCTGCTACAGCTGCACTGCTTCCTCGTCCTAGAGAGTTCGGCTCAGTTTCTTCAAAATTCAAATCTGAAGTAGGAGGAGTCAAGTCTGAAGTATGAGGGGGTAGGTTGACTCCAGTATCTTCCCTTCTTACCCATTACCCGTTGCCGTAGCTGAATTGCACCTCTTGCACTTGCGCGCAGTCGTGTTTGGCTGTCCGCAATTCTGGTACACGGCTGCATTCATGCACTCACGCCTCCAATGTCCAGCTGGACCGCAACGAAAACATGGCTCTCTCTCTGCTTCCTTCGTTGCATCTCTTCATATTTGGCCTTTCGGCGGAACCTCCTTGATCTTCAGCTCTTCCTTCTTCTGAACGGGCTCTGACGGCTGGTCTCGGTCCTTCCCTCGTTGTTTTCCACGGTGGCCTTGACTCTTGCTGCGCGCATCTCGTATCCGCTCCTTCTTCCCTCCTTCCTTCTCTTTCTTTGGTTTCGCCTTTGGCAAAGATTTGACAATTTCGCCGAGAGTCAATTTATAAGTTTCTTTGCAATTAGTTAAATCAACAATAAAACTTTCGGGGTCTCGTTTCCTATCGTCTTTAAAGGAGATATGCCACTTAGAAAGCAGCTCAGCAGAGACCTCATATCTCCCCGGGAGAGGCTGAGAGCTATGAGCAGGATACATCGGAGCCGTCGGAAAACCGGTGACAGCTGGCGGAGGAACCATCGATTGAAACTGCGTAAACGATTGCGGAATATTGCTGAAGTACTGTGGATACGACGGAGCATGTGGAAGCGCCAGCTGCGAGAACCAGAACGGTTGCGAAACATAACCAGGTGGATAATGCAACGGCGATGAAGGCATTGGTTGATCATAATACGGGCGCGTCGGCTCAGCTCGCGTTCCAGAAATGTTCGCCTGCGAAGCTCCAGCTGTAACAAAACTTGGACCGACTGACACCGATGACATGAGCGGAGGCTCATTATGGCATGACGCTCCTTGTGGCATCGCACAATGCGAGTAAACCGCAGCTTCGGCTCCCCTCTCTGCTTGCCCTAACAGCTGCGACGAAAATCTACTCGAAAAATCAAACCGATCCGCCCTATTATTAAGGGTAGAGTACAGTCGAAAATGATCGAAAATTCGATTTTTTTTATTGCAGAAATGTAATCTATAACCCTTTAA
>UXGD01006657.1:0-12154 GCA_900474315.1 Torymus auratus
TTGACTGAAAAGACCAAGACAAGAGAGAAATTTTCAAGAATTTACAAGAGCAAGACAATAATTACAGAAATATTGTATATTGTCACGCTCTCGTGCAGCCCTAATTGGAACCCATACTACTAATCCCCTTATATTTGACAAAACTCTTCGCGTCTTCCATTACCTCCACAACCATACAAAGAATCCGCACTAAATCCTCAACACCCACCAGCATCCATCGCAACCATCGTCCCAATTTCCTCTCGCGAAATCAGACAGTAATTCGAGATCGCATTTATCCGACTGCCACGTGCATTCGCTCGGCGCCCCACTGGCTATGCGCTGCGGTCTCGCCTGGTAATGGCGTATATAATCCCGATTTCGGCTATTTGTAATGCGCGGGCAACATATATGTGACGGGCTAATAAAACGCGGTCGCTTTGATATGGCCCGCCTAATGCGAGTATACATTCAAGCGGAGCAAATTGTTATAAATATGAGAGTGTTCTCGAATATGCCGTGGGTTTTAGCGGATTGGTGGATTTAGTATTCGTTGGCGTTTGATGAGAGAAGAAAGTGATTATATTGCAGTTGATGGTGAGGCATGAATTTATCACAGATATAATTATTATTTAGTACAGTCAAGTCGGTCTTATTCATAAACTGCTTTAGTGTATAAGTAAAGAGTCTCAATGTAATGCCAAAATTATAAATTTATACTGAACGATTTTGTTATCAAATATATTGGTACACGATGTAGAATACTATAGTTTACTTACTACAAGCGCTGTTTAAATTGTATTTTTAAAGCTGAAGTCGGTTTTGGTATTCAATAATATACAGTATAAATATTTATTGACACCTGTGATTATCCGTGTAAAATAATGTATTTTGTGTTGAAATTGCAATAACAATTATTCAAAAGATCATTTATCTTCATTGTACTAGGTTTTTACTTAAGAAGACAACGCACATCTCCCAATATTTCATTAACAAAAAATATTGTATCCCCAAATAGAATTTTATCCATAAAAATCATGAATTTTGTCCATTATTCAATTTAGAGCCGAACAGTCTATTTCGCCTGTATGAAACGGTTTAGTGTGGTGGGACTATTCGTTGACCTACAAAAGCATCGCGGAGTATCATGGTAGTTTTCCGAGCGTTTTACGGAAAAAGGGAAAGATTAAACTCGTTCAATCATAAAGATTGATTTTCGGAATTCATGTGCAGACGACCATGCACATCGGCCCATGCATATGTAGTCGGTTCACGTTTTACGCATCGCGTGAGAAAAGGTTTCTCTAGCGTTTGCGGTTCTTTAAAATGTATCGTAACAGTTGCGTGTACGAATAATTTGATATTTCGTATTGAAGAGATATTTTATTTAACAAATACGTTTCTTTCTAACTCAACTGTTTTAGATTGGGAGCCAAATGTGCACTTTATTGTAAATTTTAGGCCAGATATGGTTATTATAATTTAATACTAAAAGCACTAAGTATGAATTTATTTGAATAAAACATGAGGCGACATCATCGATGAAAAAAAATACTTCAATGAAAGGTCGTGTAAGTATTATATTCATTACAATGAATTGAAATCCGTTTGTATATTAGCAGAACATAAAATTATTGGTAAAATCGTAAAATGAGAGTATCGAACTATATATGTACTGAATTGCCTTGCTCCGTTTATTGACGAAATACACAAAAAAATATACTTTTTGTCGTCCCCAAAACTGCCACGATTTTGTTTTTCAGGGACAACATTCAAACCCTGATATTCCTTGTTCTCTATGGCGTACCAGAAAAATTTTTGTGACACTGTATTGTGGCATTAACATTATTTTTATAAAAGGCTTAACAATGCCCTACTAAAAAATGTGAATAATTTCGTTAGGAAATATGAAGTAATACGTTTTCCATGAATTTTCTCACACGTACCTATGTTATTCCAATTACGCATACAGCCTATCTACAGACAAACTTATAAGAAAGTTTGAAATTGTTTATACATCTTCGATAAACCGAGGATTTAATGTTATAATCCGAAACTAATTTTTCAAATTACAAAAAGATCTGGAAAAAGTGTGTACATATAATTTTTTCACTAAATCTGTACATAGAGTAAAATCATATAATACAATCATAAAATAAATCCGCTCTTTTTCGCAGGAAAGAACGAATAAACGGTTTCTCTGAAAAAGGGATTACCGTTATTGCAGTTTTTGCAGCGAGTTCTTGTAACATTAACAATACTTACTCTTGCAACTGTATACAACAAGTATAAATTTATTAATAATTTCATCAATTATTCTTGCGTAGCTTTCCATAAATTCAACCACAAAGATTCTCAGAAAGGAAAATCTCTATTAAACCAAAATTTAATATATATATTTATTTTAACAAATTTATATATACATAATTTTTCAAAGACCACCACAATGTTTACTTATTCGTTCTCTTCGGGCTTGCCACATTTACTTCTACACTCTACCACCCGTATCCTAAACACCAACACACATATCATCGCCGAACGAAAAACCTCTCCCTCCACCTCAGCCACTGAACCGAATCCGAAAACACACACACCGCCACCCCATATCGCGATGCACCTTGCGCGCAAACCTCATTTTTCATCCGTTCGATGCCGACCCAGTTTCCACCACAAACACAGCGCGCGCGGAAATGACGGCGTTAACGAAGCCGGATTTCACCGAGTCATTACCCGGCCATTACACGGCAGGTGGGCCATCTCACTCTGCACCTGCACATAAGGTCTAATCGGAGTAGGAGGAGGAGTTGATTAGGAGGATGCGCTCTTTGAGAGAAATTTTTGCGCGGGGTGTGGCCGTCGCGCGGATCATCCATTTCCGTGAAATTTCTCGGATGATTGGGAGCTTTCGGGCACACGGTGATGATGATTTGCTTGTTAGGGCTCCGTTTTACGGGTATTAGGGGTTTAGCTCACGAGGCTGTTGTGGATATACTATGTGGACTTGTTGTAAGTGTTTTTTTGGAATGGTGACATGCTCGGGTTATACGTTGATGAAACGTGGAAGTTTGAAATTGCGTTAAATTTTCGAGGCTACAGTTGAGGAAGGTTGCGAAAAGATTGTTTCGTGAACGAAATTTATTATGATGTTACGTAATGCTGCGCCGAATATTCGCTGCCAGTGCTCTAAATATCATACTTATACATTCTTTATTTTGGTTCGGATGATTCTGTGCACTTATTATTTTATTTTTATTACTAGTTAGAATAATAAGAAAAAGAAGACTTATTTTAGGTTTTCTTTTGTGTCAATTCAATCAGCTGCAATTTACAATAAATAATTTATGAAATCTGACTACGCATCAATCCACTTTTATCCTCGTCATATATTAGAGAGTCATTGATTATTTAGTGAATAATAAATTGGTGCAGAAGTATATTAAGACAGGTCGGTCCTTTTTAATACTGCGGGTGTTGATAGACTTTTAGATAAATTGAAGAAAAATTGATTTTCACATCTTTAGTTCGAAGTTTGTCAAAGGGAGAACATTTTTCACGCCTTCTCGAGAGAAAAAGTGTTTGATGATCGTACCTATACCCGTAATTTTTTATTCTAACGCCGTTTTCTCAAAGGATGTCGTAAGAAAATGTGAAGACAAAGATGTTCTACACTAATAACTGAAAAAATTTAATTTAAATTACTTAAAAAGCTTATTTTATGGGTATAGGCTTTGCACAATATCATACATTTATACTTTAATCTGTCAAATATATTTTAACAGTACTTGCTATAATTGTCAAAATATATTTAGAGAAAATCGAATTAAAATGAACACGAATCGCAATGCAATAAACAATTAGTCATACTTCAATCAAATAAGTAGTACGACAATTAAGTAGAGCTGAAAGTGCAAATTAGCTCTTAATGAAAGTATTGATCAATAAAGTTTATTATAGATTTTGCTATACAACTTTTAGCCTCGCTTTTGCTCAGTTAATTCGAATCTAAGTATAAAACTTTCTACTTTTTTATCTGATTCGAAGTTTTTAAAGTTTAAATTAAATTTGTAATCTCGGCGACAATGAGATTACATTTGATTTCGCGTTTGTACTTTTAAAGTTACTCTAGAATAATTATGTAATAAATCTGTTAAAAGTTATTCATACATACTGAAATAACTTAAAATTTTGAAAATTGATGCCCTTATGAAAATTTCTTTAAAATCATAAAAACTACTTTTTATACTATCGATACAAATGTTCTTACAGATAACCTTAACATACAACAATTGAACGACACACTTTTACGTTGTAAAAATATTTTTTATGCTTCAAAAATACTCTAATAAAATCCTAAGTTCTTTCATCCGTTCATTTTTCTATAAAATCCAACCATAGCTCATCTATTGTCACCAAAATTCCTGTAAATTCCACCTCGATGCTTTTATTTCAAAGTTCCGTTATTATCGCCATACCTATCAAAGTTACGTTACTATCTCTCGCATACACCCCGCTCCATGAAACTAAAGTATCGATGGCCACCACAACACCTCGGACTTCTCCCTCTTTACACCTACATTTACCCCACATTAATGAAACTTTTGCGCGGCAACGGCCCAGGAAATTGCCTGCGAGGCTAACTGAAAAGCCGATCGAGCGTGACGACGTAATCGATGAAAAATCGCCGAGACGCCGCCGCAATTAACTCCGCGGCCGATGACTCGTTAACGTTGTGTTTGTTTGTATTTTTTCGGCCTGGCGACCGTTATGGAGTTTTTTTTTCTCTTGATGGTAGAGAAAGGGCGATGAGGGTTTGGTAGAGGAATTGAGGGTGTGTGTGTATATTAGTGCGCGATGAGTTTTTGGGGAAGTATGAGTCGGAGTATTTCGCGCAGGTGGGAGTTAAAGGGCATGTCGATGTTAATTAGTTTAGAAGTGGTGGATGTTGGTTTTCACGTGGACAAAGTGGTCGTTTAATTAAGTGCAGGAAAGAGCGGAGGAGAGAAATTTTTTATTTTATTATACCTTTTCTAGAATTTGTTACTGGATTTTGTCGCATTTTCAAGTAAAAGTTTTGATGCGAGGTCAAGATGAAGCATGATTTTAAAAAAGCGTTTAATTGAGTAGCTTTATTCATTGAATTACTAATGGTTGCGGTCCCTATTGCGGTTTCAGAGTGCGATATATTAATTCCTATTTTCATATAATGGATGGATGATTAATCAATTAATTTTTTTTACTGAAATGATTGGGCAAAGTAGAGCTGGCTAATTAAAAGTAAAATTGAAATGCTAAAATTAGTACACATCTAATAATCGATAAATTTTTCATCACGTAATTTGGTACATGTCAAATTACGATCAATAAAATTTTATTATAAAGAATCAATTTTTACTATAATAATAGCTCAAGTTAGGTGATGTTATAATACTTATAAACGATTATATATGTTATATATGTAATACACAAAACCAAAGTTAGAAAAACAAACAACTTTATAATGGAATTCGGAACTATAACAAAACTTTTGATAAAATTACAAAAACTTTATAATAGTATAAAATGTAAACCATGCTCATATTTAAAACACACGTGAAACATAATTAAAACTATAATCTATAAATTAGTATATCAAGTCAATGACACTTCAACCAGTAAGTTCAGGTGTATATATTTATCCAAATATGTTATTGCTACGGAAAAAGTGATAAAATCATCATCAAAGTCATTCCAAACCAGTAATATACCATCACTTTGAACCGCTACTCGCCGTTTCCTCAAACAAAACCTCTCTCTCACACATACACACACCACCACATCACACGCGGCGATCGCTTACACGGTAAATGGCGCGTTTCCCAACAGAGCGACGACACGAAAGCCAAAACAAGCGCGCGCATTCGCAAAATCCGCCCACACATGCTCGCCCGGCTCTTTTCGCTGATTGCGCTACCTAGTGCTCCAATTTCGTCGAGTACAACTTCGTTTGCCGAGCGAAGGGGGGGATTAAAGAAGCCCGCCGCTGCGCTGCTATTCTTCGCGCACCTGTGTTTGCTCGCCGCGTTCGTTCGTTCTTTTAGATGCAACGGAGAGAGAAAAAGAGAGTAGGGTTGCGGTCGATTGGGTCTGCGCGGAAATCCAAAAAGGGAGGTCGATGAGGTGTGGATTGCGCGTGTGCTGAGAGAGGGTTGAAAAATGTAGGAAGGCGGTTGCGGATGAGGTGGGAAGTGAATAATGGCGCGGGCTGTACTCTCGCTGCGGATATATTCTTTGGGGTATAGTCGGCGGATTTTAAAGTAAGGGATGAATAGATTCTGTTATGGAGGGATAAGAGTTTTGATGAGGTTTACTTGTTTTTTTTATTTGATTCATAATTTGGAGTATATGGTTTTGAAATAGTTGATTGTGGAATAATATGTGTATAATGTTGAAAAAATTCTTCGATGCTGCGTCCTTTATTCTTAAATAGCATCCTGGTTAAAAACACTGCAATTATTTGTTACATTTAAGCGTTGTTGAAAGAATATATGAGAGTCTGCAAAAATTTGTGTAGTATATTGAACTATTTTATAAATTTCAAACTTCAATTAGAGAAAATAATCATTTGTCCATTTATTGTTGCTTCGTGGAAAAAATTGAAATTTCTTTCTCATTTTAATATAACCCAATTTTATTACTTTATTCGTGATAAATTTTACAAAAATGCAATCTGAAGAGAACTCTTTGACGAAAATTAATCATTTATCCATTTATATTGACGTATAGACAAATGCAATTTTGAACGATGACTCAACATTTTCGCGCGTTGCAGAAAAATTGATGTTTGTAAATCCATCGATCATGAACAATAAATGGCGAAAGTTCTTATAAGAATAGAACGTAAATATTTACTACAACATTGTTCTTACTTTATCCACATATAGGTATTCAATATACATTGTACTTTTTCTCATCTTAAAAAATATTTATTCATTGAACAATGTAAAGTCGGTTTAAAGAAAGTATTTAAATTTACTTAAATTATTCTAGGAATTAGGAAACCCTTATATCGTTATTATACTTAAGATTTATTGAATACTCTTCGTTTTATTCATCTGTAATAAAATTTAAAAATATTAATTATAAAAGATATCTTTATAATTAAGGATAATAATAAAAAATTTGAGTTTCATCTTCATTACACTACCTTGACATCAATCAACCTTCCCATTACTTCATCATTATACAGTTTAATTTATTAACAAAATCATAGATAAAAAATTAAGGTAATTCACCTCAACCGCCACCACCACTAAATAACTCCACAATCTTGCTTTTCGCACCACCAACTCGACCAATCCCCGTAACACCGCCATTTGTTTCCCATCCCGCAATCGCGAAGGGCGCGCTTCATAAAACGCACGAGGGCGGAGAAGAGTAGCTCTCGCGATGCCCCGGGACGATAACCCGGCGAAGAAAAAAAAATGGGCTCAGCCGGGATTTGAACCCGGGACCTCTCGCACCCAAAGCGAGAATCATACCCCTAGACCACTGAGCCGCTCTTGTGAATTGAGGCACGCCGAGTGTCGACTCCAGCAAGCTTACGTATAATTAGCTCTTTTACGAACGCGCGGGTCATCGTGGTAAGTATATAGTCATTATGTAAATCCTCCGATCAGCTGGTGAGAGGCTGGTCGCGGTGGTACTTTCACTCGGTGCGTGAAGATGCGGTCGTAGATCGGTGCTGATATGAGGTGTGGGTATGGTAGTGTGGTATATATGAGTGTAGCGTGTAGTGGTAGGAAGAGGCGATGGATGCAGTAACAGGTTTTGACAGAAATCTGTGTCGGAAGATGTCTTGTACATGAGAATAGTATTTGCCTATTTGACAATGGCTATCCTAGTAAGGTTGACAATATTTAAAATGTAGTTTTTGTCATTTAATCTTGTAAGAAAACTTGTTGTTCTTGTTGCGGCATAGTACGTGAACAAGCAAAAGCTATTCTCTACTATAACGATTCATTTAATACATGATCAAAATCTAATAATTCTTCTACAAGTCTAATCGTGTAATATTGAATTAGCTGATCATACATTTCAACTTTGCTCATCGATTTGATTCGGTTTCATTACAATAGAATGTTATTTTTACTACCATAAATCGGTTTTTCCGTCAAATGTATACCATGCAAGTATTGTGTAAAATCGTTATAAAAAAAAACAAACCCTTAACTGTAGTATACTTTACTAGAAATGTATACAAGGCATAACTATATTCTTTTTAAATGAACAGTACGCATGTATTTTTAGTGTAGAATGAAAACATTATTTTTTTATCTCTTATTGACAATTAGCACGTTTTTTTCTCATACTCGATATTTACATAACTATATTTTAAGTATTAGTCTATTGCACTTCAATTAGAAGTTACGTAAAGCATTTGTTTTCCTGTATTTTTTAGCTTTTTTAATTCCAGAGGAAAAGATAGTACGCAGTAAACTTTTGTTCTGTATTAATTTGATCATTATAATTTTTGCAGGCAAATTATTGACTATTGACTACTGAATAATAATTGTTCTTCAGATTTCTTCTTTCTCTCTCGAGATCCCCACTTGTAATTCATTAAATGTAATAAGTTTTCGTGAAATAAATCACTATATAGGATCCTTTCGAGTAGCTTTTTTATTATGATTTTCGACATCGTTTCGGTGCCATTTTATAACACTCTTAACAACATTATCATAAAATTACTGTATAATTGACCTGCTTCATCCAAACAATTTCCACTGGGAACTGTAATGGAGAGCTAATACACTAGCGCCAAAAAAATCTAAAATAGCTGTGGATCCCACTGTGTATTTTTCTTTACACCTTCAAAGCAATTTTTGGCACAAAAGCCATTTATGTCTGCGTCTCCAGTGTGTTCTATACTTAACTCTCAAAGCGTTACCGAACGGGCGATACTAAAGCATATATTACCTGAGAGCACCGCAGTTTTTCGCGTCTAATACGTGTTGGAACGTATCCAATTGCATGATCTATGTGTTCGGGGTGGCCGAGGATGGAGTCTAGGCGTGGTACTCCGTAGGTTTTTCCATCTAAAATGTATCCAATGCGTGGTCTAGGTGTTCCAGGTCGCCGATGCTGGCATCTAGGAAGTGCGCCCCACAGGTTTTTGCGTCTAAGTGTCAGAATGTACATGTTCTGACACCCAGACTCGAACGACACCTAGACGCAGAAACCCATGGAGCGCATTTCCGAGACTCCATCATAGGTGACACCGAAAACCTAGACCACGCATTGGATACGTTTCTATGCCTAGACACAAAAACCTACGAAGCGCGCCACCTAGACTTCATCATCAACCACCGGGAACCCCTAGACCCCGCCTTGAATACGTCCCGACACGTAAACGCGACCTACATACATCCATTGTTTTCGACTGTTTCTGAGGTTAATTCTACCTGCCATCTGCCATGCATATATCTCTTTTTACTGCCAAGCAAAAACGGATTTGGTCGATTAGCAGAAATTGATTTGCGTCGCTTGCTTGCGTTAGCAAAACAAAAGTCGCTTGGGTCCCGATCGGAAATAGGCTTTTTTTCGGTGTAGATAATATCGGATAAGTATTAATATTCTCTATAAAATATTTGCTTGAGCTGTATAGAAGAGATGCTTTTGTAAGTAATTCTGTTTGCAGCTTGGAGTTTCACAATTTCCGATTTTTTGTGCTTCCAAAAATTAATAGATCTGTAGATGACGGAGACAACAACGATGGTGACAACGGTGATCATAGGATTGCAGCGGAAGAGTATAAGTATCTGTCTCATGCCGGAGGTGTTCAGCGTATACAACCTATAAGTACGCGAACCATAAAGTCTGGTAAATAGTGTTGGATAAAGTCTGGAAATTTTTTCCAAGACTTTTCTACGCTGTATGCTAAGTTCTACCACTCATAATCTACTTATCCTTGTATTTTAGTGTAGTTTATTCACTTACGTGATAGAAATAATAACAGAAATTGTATATATAGGTTTTATTTAAGTTAAAGAAAGATGAACAACAAACTGAGAAAGCTAGAACAGTAATACACAGACATAGAAACCTTTGATTAACTTTCACATTAGTCTCAAATATTGAAGTTAAAGTCATAAATAAGTCCTTTAAATTTATTGAACAACAATTACCTATTAATATTAAGAAAATTAAGAAAAGAAAGTAACTATTACCAAAAGATTTAATTATATAAAAAAAATGAATCTTAAAAACGATAATAGAAACGATATTTATTTTGTATAGATAACTTTCATGTTTTATTAAAACTGCTTTAAAGTTCTTAATTCGTTGATTTCATAAGCTATTTATTGCCTTTAAATTAACTTTATTAATTAACAACAGTTTTGAACTAAAAATAAGAATTAGGCTGATGCTACTTGTACGACATAAATATAGTATATCAATTCATAGTATCAGATCAAGAAGACTTTTCTGTGATGTTAGTTTTTTTTTAATATCTAACTAGAGTGCAATCTGTCGTGCGAATAGCAGAGGCGAAAACATTATTTTCAACTAATACCAAAATAATTACATATTTTAAGATGTAATTTAGAAATGATCGATTCTACTTACTATTTGTTCATATATTAATAATAAATATATTAAGAAATAAGAATTAGACAGATTTATTATACTTTGTATCTCCCTGTTCGAAAAAAAACATTCAATAATATTTTAAGTTATAATATATTTGTTTAAACATAGCATTAAATATATCGATAATAATCATTTAAAATTAAATATAAGAATATTTTAAATACACTGAAGAAATTGTAGTTTTACTTTAGTGTTTGATCGTATTATCAAGCGTGTTCTATTATTTCCTTTTCATTTTAAAAACAATCAATAATAAATTATAAATAAATAAATTTTATATATTAATAATAAAAAGTATCTTAAATTGTATTTTAATTTTTTAATCTATTTTTTTACTTCTGAGGCTCTGCAACACAAGCTTCTTCGGTAACTAAAATACACTTATTAATTGTTAATTAATTAATTATAAAATAATTTCAAGAAAAATTTGCATTGTTATCTTAATTAAGAATAAATATAATACCATTTGTAAAAAAAAAATAAAAAAATGGGCTCAACCGGGATTTGAACCCGGGACCTCTCGCACCCAAAGCGAGAATCATACCCCTAGACCATTGAGCCACATGTATATAGTCGCCTTATCATGAGTGTACATCAAAAATTTAAAAAAAGCTTTAGTAAAACGTTCATCGCATAACGTAAAGTAAAATTTAAGTATATTTTTTGATACCATAAGTTAAACATATTTTAAAATTAAACATCTAAATGATTACTTCATAACAAAAGTGTGTATCTAACAATCGAAATAAAAATATTGTGCACAGTAACCTAATAGATGTCTATTTCCTAGTCAATTACGAGGCCTGCATTACAGACATTTACTATATCTAATAGATTATAGAAAAAAGTATTTTTTAATCATTCGAAACAAAGTTCTACAATACTTTTTCAATATAATATGCGTTACCTGCACGTAAAGTTCTACCTTATCGGCATAAGTATATTTTAAAGTTTTTTTATACCGGATTTGAAGAGGCTTTTATCAACTCCATCAATTAAATTTTAAATAGAATTTTTAATAATGTCTTTATTTGAAAGATACATTTTCAATTTAATAAAATGAAACATATACTATTTAAACAATTAAAAAAGTTACTTTCTTGTCATGAAATCAACTAAAATATTCTTACTAATACACGAATATTAATAATTCACAAACCAATTAATTAATAGTTTAAGTTTTTAAATGGTAAAAATACTAACAATTAATATGATTGATTATATTTATTACAAAAATAAAATTGTCAAAGTTGTTTTACATAGACTACGTTTACTGAGATAAAAATATTACATTTTCTGAAAATTTGGTTTTTATTGTTTTTTTGGTTTTTATTGTGGTTTGGTTTTTATTGTTTTTATTGTTTTTTTGTTTTTTCTTTCTTCTCTCCAGTGATTCCCGGAAAAACAACTTATCTCCATTTTTTTGTAGAATAACTATAATTTTCCTATAAGAGAAGCAGACGTTCGTTATTCTTATAAATGTGTATTAAAAAGAGTTCACACAATTGCACCTACTAGTTCCCGTGAGTGATAGTTAATATTTATC
>UXGD01006658.1:0-12151 GCA_900474315.1 Torymus auratus
TTCTATTTTTTATATTTCGGGATGCCTAAATGGTTAAAAGTATGTTATAACTAACTATTAACTATTTTCATTGCAATGTTGTCCATTATTAAAGTGAAACTTCAATGCACCCTAAAAGGCCCCTCATAGATACGGCCCAGCGTGCCGGAGCCACCTTAAGCCACCGTTCGGCCAATTCACTTTGCTGCACTGCTGGAGTGCTTTCAGCCCCGTCTACTCTCGTTTTTTTCTCTCTCTCTCTCTCGCGTAACAAACTCTCAGCCGCTTAATGGCTGAGAATCGGATGTCAATTATATGTATACGAATGCTTTTTAATGGCTGTAAAGAGATGTTCAGGATTATGTTTCAATTTGTAAATGGAGTTTGAATCAACAGCCAATCGATATCTACGTTCTGAACAAAATATTTGATTAAGGTATAGTGTTTGATTCCTGATAAAAGAATGTTTTAATTTCATTGAAATTCATGCATTTTTATTGTATGAAACAGTTTTTAAATTCGATTTGTTCAATATGACCACTTGAAAAAGATTTGAAATGTTCGTAGCGTTATAGCTTCGCACATATACGAGGAGAGTACACAGCCTCCGGGAGAAACGGATTTTAGTGAGCTTTTGAGAATCCATTTCTGATATCTAAAAATGATGCGGGATCTGTTCTATTTCGTTGAATAATAATATATCCTACTTTTTTAACGTTTACTTTGCAGATATTTATGATACAAAAGTGAGCAGAAAGATTATAAATGTAGACAATAAAAGCTAAAATTTAAGCTTTGTTTCACTGGAAAATATTAATTTTTAAGAAAATTACAAGGAATTAAATAATATATCGAAAGAAAATCGCTAAAATTATGGCTTCTTTTTAAATAATTTGATGAATCGTATTTTTAACCATTTTCTTACGCTATATTATTTAATTCCTTGTAATTTTCTGAAAAATTAATATTTTTCGGCGTAACAAAGCTTAAATTTAGCGTTTTTTGTCTACTCTTATAATCTTGTTTGCTCGTTTTTTGTCTCATAAATACTTGAAAAGTGGCAGTCAATAGAAGAAACATAATTTGTTAACGAAATAGTGCATATTTAATATTAAATTATCCATATCTCAAGAAAAGGAGCCTATTTGATGAAAGTGAGCGCTTGGCTTCATTTCTAGACACTAGAAATAGACCCCCCTTAAAATTCGATTCCTGGAGGTTGAAGTGAACTGTCTTTGTCAGTAAAGTGGAATCACTTTTAAATAGCAACTTTAAACTTCAGTAATATACTATTAAATGGCAGTATTCGAAGAAAGAAGTACAAAGTTGTTCGAGTCATTTTGTTTAAATTTATTATATAATTAATATTTAATCTAATCCATTATAATCTAAAATAATAATCTTTACACGGAGTAACGAAAGGCATCTATCGATCTCTATGAGCATAGCAAGGAAATGAAAATGAAAAACAAAATGTTTTTTTATTTTGACGTTTCGATGGTCAATGCCATCCTCTTCAGAACTTCTAATAAAACAAAAAGACCAAAATCGGAATATTACCAAACTGAGTGACAGAGCCAAAATTAATCTCAATAATCTTTACTTTTGGAATGCATGAAAATCGCTATATTTCTTTCGATTACGCCAGCTCGATTTCTAAAAGCCTCAAAAAATTGACAAATTCTACTGATAATAATTAAGCAACCGCACGACAATATCCGTAATTAAAAACTTCTTCGGAGAGCGAATAATTTTGGCTGAACATTTGCATAGAAATGCATTCTCAAGTCTCTCCTCCTCTCTCGTACCTTTCACATGCGTCCTAAAAAAAATCCTTGCTGGAAACCGAGCGGGCTGAGCAAAAAGAAACGAAGCGCTCAATGAATATGAATCAACACGGCGGCGGCGCGAAATCAAATGTGAAATAAGAAGAGTTGCTCTGTCGCGCGCGCGCACGTTGTAAAAAGACGCAACAAGTCAATTTGCGCTGGCGACGAAGGGAACGACAGTGAGCATAACCACGGCGTTATAAATTCAGGCCTCGGAGCTACTTGAGGCGTTTATTGGCCATGCGCGCGCGAACTTGCGGTTAGTTTTTCGAGAATCCGAGAGTGTGTGTGAGAGAGAGAAGGGGTGGGGGAGATGACGAAAATAAAAGGGACAGGATTATAAGGGCTAGCATATACGCGAGAGATAGCGCTGCAGAAGGATAAAGGAGATTCGCGATGAAACATTGATCGCACAACGGTGGTGGGGGAAGGTAATATGGAGGAGATGGAGAACGTTATTAATTTTAGGATTTTGGTATATAAACGTACCTGCAATGAAGTGCATGAATGTATTTTAATATTATTTTATTATCAAAAATTAAAGCCATCTAATGAGTTTGTATCGTTATAATGTTTCTGAATAATTTGGATTTCAAAAGCACATTAATTAATGCGTATACATCAACAAATATGTAAGTGGTATAAAAAATTCATTAAAAAATTGTACACAAACAAACTTTGATTATGCTGGAATTATAAACACGGAAATTGTATGTGAAAACAATTTTAAATCGCATAAAATACATTTAATATTACACGAACATATTAATATTAAAATAAGTATTTATTTAACGTAAAATTTTAAATTTATGTATTGGCGTACTTTTATGAGAGGGAGAAATCGTGAAGTGGAGTAATTTTGCATGATCTTTACGTAAAATATTATTACTGTTATTCTATAGAATTATTAAAGGTATTTTCCCGAATTATTTCGGTGCTCAGAAGGTTCAATAACAAAATCGTAACACTTATAAGATTATAAAAAATTGGAATGAACTATTTTCCACCTGACCATTATTCAATAATTTTTAAATAACAACAAAACATTTTATGTAGACTTAAAAAGTATCCGCGAAAAAAAACTTGTGCAATGTATGGTCAATGTATGGGCCATATGTGGCTCCGTAGTTTCTCCCATAATATTTATATGTGTCTCACAAAAAAATTATGGGACTATGTGAACATACTATGGAAACAGTGTGGCCAATATTCGGCTTAGGCTCCGGAGCCACATATTGCCCATGTACTCCACTAATGTGGGCAATGTGTCCGATATATTGCCAATATATTGCTCACACTGTTGTAAATATATGGATCACAAAATCATTTATGGGCGAATATTAAATCATCGGTAATACACGTAACCCAGTTTTTAAACAATTTAATTTTTTTTAAATAATTTTAATAACAAACTGCTACCTTTTTTGTTTGGATTTTTAATTACATATTATTTGAATGATTAAATTTTTAATGTCTTAAATGGATGAAATGACGATTAACTGACACGATAAATAGAATCATTATTACAACGATAAATAAGGTGAGAGAAAAGTATATAGATGGTAAAATAAAAAGTTCACTGCTATATTTTTGAACGAAGTACAAAAAATGATTTCCTTTTTTTTTGCAATTTTTACATATTATATATTTCGGTAGCTATATTGCATGCAATAGGATACTTTCTTCATCCGCATATTTAAATTTCCGATACGATAGTTGCACATACATGTAATGTTCGGAAATGTAAACTAATTTTGTATTATTACATTCCTTTAGCATATATTACTAAAGTCCACATTAATACAGTTAATTTAAATTCCTTTACTTCATAATCAGACACACCCAATTTCCGAGTATTACGCGTATACGTTTCCCCCTATATAGAAACAAGAAAAAAAAAATTTTTTTCCTCACACGGCTAATTCAATTACCCCCAAGTGTCAGAACAGCAACGGCACGAGGAAAAAAACAACAATCTCCTCTTTGCAACTATCTTATACAGCGGGGATACATGCCTTCATTACCCTGTTGTTCAAAACTTAATCATGGCGACGGGACGCAGTTTGGCGAAACGGGTAATTCGGTCATTCGATGCAAATGAATCCCTAAATTAAATTCTTCCCCCCGAACAGACTTACTCGCGTACTCGAATCGTTTGTACATATGAACGCATGTGCTAGCTGCTAGAGCTAATTCTGCACAGCTGTACGCACATATACCGTTGCGATAATCGTACGGAAATATCGAGATTTGAAGTGAAGATTTTATTGATTAATACTAATCGAAATCGCCACACATAAAGCTGATGAAAATTAATATTAATTTATAAATTTGAGGAAGGTATTAATTGGAAAAGATGTTTGATAACAAAATTTAATAATAACGAATATATTATAGAAGACTTTGTATTTGCGAATTCAAGTGTTGTGCTTGCACATACAATTCTCTGCAGTTTGAACTAAGAACATATTTTAGCATTGGTAAATTAAAGACCTGATATAATTAATGAATCATAAACAATTTCAGCGTACTAACTTCATCTATCAAGACAATTATTTACTTAGTTAGACAGCAAACTGGTGTTTTAAGAAAGTCGATTTGGACATGAAGTTGACAACAACTCGTTATTCAATGATTTAAAAGCAAATCACAATCAGTATTAAAAAGACATTGAATAAATAATAGTTCAATTTGAAATATAGATATAAGTACTGTGTGAAAAGTCGTGGAACATTTTATTCGCACAATTTTATAGAGGACTTTTTGTATAAATAATGTTATTGTTAACCATCTCATAAACTTAAAACTTTTTAGAAGTTATATAGATAGACAAGCTTATAACGAGTTATATAATAAAAACTTATAATTCCTTCACTTTTCACTAATTTGAGTAATTTAAACTTTAACACGCTCTTACTTCTACTATAATTTAATACTAAGTGTCCCCGAAAAATGACCACTCAGAGGCTCCCTTCTTATTCTACTCAACGGTAATCAAGACAAAGAAACTTCATTTTCGTCGCAAGAGGGGGAGAAAGAGAGAGAGAGAGAGAGAAGTCGCAAGGCTGCGCCACTTGGACTCCGCGCGCGACTTCTCTCAAGTGCGAAGAGATAAAGAAGGCCGGGAGTGATTGCTCTTATCTCGTGCTCCTTCTTCCCTCCAAACGACTCTATTCGTGCCGTTCAAAGTATTGCACCCGCGAAAAGAGGCTCTGTATGTACGGGTGTGTGTATGTGTGTGCGTGTATGTGTGTTATAATAGCGTTCCTTCCATCCATCAATTGTATGAGAGCGTGGCAGGGGGGAAAATAGCACTCCAGTCGTCGCGACTAGTTAAAGGAGAAGACAGTTCATCGGATTGGGACCGAGTAGAATTGAAATTTGGAGGAGAAAGCGCAGTCTCTCAGGGTTTCAACGACTGTCGGTTGCATGCGAGTCGCCTTGTACGATTATTTGCACTCGGTGAATATGTGCAACGAGCGAAGACTTTTTAGCGGCTCGTAAATGCATGTCGGATCGTCGATATACAGCTAGCAAGTGGGGCTGGAGATAAGCTTTTATCAGCTTTACGCTTTTCAGTAAGAAGTATTGGATATTAATAATAATGGACAGTATATTTTACGATGCCGCGAGGATATGGTCTGTTAAAAGGATATGGAAAATGAATTGTTTAAAATGCTATTACGATAATGCGAATATCTTGTTTATTTTGTCGTTAAAAGTAATGTATTTTTCTTTTAGGATAAATTTGAATTAATATATAAAAGACCTTTGCCATTTTATGTTTTTAATTATTATCGATTGAAGAACAAATTTCGAAATTTTTATATAACCAATACCGATATTGTGCTTTGTAATTATTAATGATTCAATTTTGTAATAATCAATAATGTAAAATATATAATGTAACAAACGTTCAAGACAGTTTATGTTTGTTACAGAATATAGAAATGCTCATGATCTCATAACGTAATCATTTTACAGCTTCGTCATCTATGTAAACTATATTTAAAAATTGACGCCTTGATGGTTCGCGCGCATACTTCCACGAAACCTCTTTCTGGTAGCTATAGGACACATACCCACTTGTCACATAGTAGTGCTTTACAGCCCCCCGGAAAATAAGGTCAGAGCGTCGAGGTGAGCTATCTCGCAAGTGGAACAACAACAGTATAGTATCGTCGACCTATAGCTCCGCGATGCAGTCACAGAGCTCCTACAGGAGTGGCGCGAGTAGACACGTAGAGCCACACACAGATCTATACGTATATGTACACGGGCGCGAAGGAATGCACGAAATCCCCGTGGCGTCCCTGACCGGTAATGGGAATAAATGTCTGCCGGCAGCGCCTCGGGGAACTTTTTCACTTTGCACGAGCAGTCAGCCTTGAAATAGAGCGCGCGGGATTTTCCTCCCCCGGGGGAACGAATACTTCTATTGTTGTTGTTGCTGCTGCTGTTGCTGCAAAGTCCGATTCGTTCGTTTCTTCGCGCTTGCGCTATATAGATCGGTATACAGGTTCTACTATGTTCGGCGTCGCTATGACGATACAAAAAGAACGAAGGCGAAGCTGTGCGCCGCCTGAGATGGAAAAGCGCGCGGGAGCGTATAAAGTCGAATGGACTGTCAGGGATGTGTATACACCCGGCCGGGAGTGGATCCAATTTATTCGACCTATCGACGCTTTATTCCCGTGATAAAGCCGAGAAAGCTAGTCTCTTGTCTCTCCCTCTCCTCTCTCTATATCTCTTTCTTTCTCTCGTGCGGGCTCCACACGCGCGCGTGGTCCATGTCGCGCCTCTCATCTTCGTTTTTCCTTCAGCTGACTTTTTTCTTTCCTTCTCCCCCGACGACAAAGTGTTTTTTTACGTCCATTTGATAGCTGTGTATTAGGAAATTGTAAGATGAAATTGCAGTTTGCGGGGGTCTCGTCGCGGCCGCCTGTGGTTCTAGCGAGAGTTCGGACAGAGAAGGAGAGTTTTAGGGGGGATTGAATTGCCCGTCCGTTATTGCTTGACACAACAGCCCTGCATTCTTTCATTGTGCGGTCTCGGGCGAGCAATGCTTGTGTGTTTGGAGTGAAAATATTTTGATAGGGGGATTCGACTTTAGTGTTGACGATTTTTTCCTTGGATACAAAGTGATATACGAAAATTTAAACCGCTCGGCAATTGGCCGTAAAGTGAGTAGGTTTTTATGTTTCGTAAAGAAATAGCTCACCTTTTTTGTAATTTTATATATTATTTTGTTTACATCCGAAGTGATTTTGATTTGCTATGTAACTTGTACAACAACAAAAACTGATGATATTTTATGACGTTCAGAGATTGAATTCATATATATGTATATGGGACGACGTTGCTATTAGTTGAATCAATCATATGTATTAGATAACATTTCATTAATAATTAAAAAAAATCTTTAAAATATCTATTTTTGCAATATACAATCCCGTACCTTAAATAAAGTAAAAAAAAATATCACTTATATTTTAAAAGAGTTTTTCTTTTATGTTATATACACACTGGAGATCTCATTCGCACTATCTCCCACCCCAGAGCTCATCTCTCCCCGTCACACAACTCAATTCTCCGGTCTTTTGATAAGCCTCCACACGCGCCCGACGTATACACACACATGACGCGCGCGCTAATCGCTTCGTCTCTCTCACTTCTTCTCGAGTAGTATATACCGTAACCTCCCCTGTCGCGGACGCGCTATACACTCCTCTCTTTCTCCGGGACCACCAAGGTCTCGTGCAGTACGGAAGAAAAAAAGAAAAGGAAAAACGAGCGCGCGCGCGTACGAAGGAGAGGAAAGAAGCACTACGAAGGGAGTGGGCGGATGGGAGAGGGGCTCGGGAGTCGGTCTGGCGCGCGGCCGGCGCGTGGCTCCCACGGGTTATACTCGCGCGCGAACGCACCGATGCTTGTGTATGTACTAGTGCACGTAAGTGCATGGGCGCATGCTATGTATGCGTGAACCGGACAGACGCGAGGCGGCTCGTAACTCTGTTACACGCGCGAGACGCTCGATGTTTGCCCGCGGCGAGAGAGTTTGTCTTGCTTTAGCGCGTTATTGGAATGATGGAGATGTCTGCGATGCGCAATTCAGAAAAATGTGGATTATCTGCCCTATGACATTAACTACTACTACTGATAATCTTGAAATATTGCAGTTTCTTTTGTTGTAAGGAATGTTTATATAGCAGTAGAAAAATGCCTGTGGGAAAATATAATGGAAAACCGTTTTAACAAACTTTGAAATCGATGAATATTATTTTTAGGGGATGAATTCTTGTTATTTTGCCGACTGCGCTTTTAATATTTTTGATGGCAAGGATTTGATGAGTGAATTGATATTTATGTCGAGTCTCGGTACGATTGAACAAAAGAAGCCATAACGTTGGATTATGGTATATTCTTATCTGGTCTAACTTTTAGCATTGTTACCTCTGTAAATCTGCAAATTTTGACAAACATTCACCAGGCAGGCAATTCGTTTCATCTGAAATGATACACCTCAAAGAGGGTTTTTATGTAATGGATTTTCAAGTGTACATTTTTAGTTTAGTATATTTACTTTCTACAGTTTTAAGGATTTTTATCTAAAGGACCTTTGTAAAAAATTTTTTTAAATTACCAATTTAAAAATTAATACTAAGATTTCTGCATATTGTTACGTATGATGCAGGAATTGTATAATAAGTTATAATTATAGATATTCTTTTGTTGTGTCAATGGTCTCTCGTCTTCTCGTTGTTTAAACATTGACGGAAACCTCCGTGACAATATCTAGTGGATGTGGTTATTAATTATACAAAAATTATCGAATTTCTAAGATATTAAGTTACTATTTAGTAATTATGAGGTAAATTTAAATACTGTTTCATCACGTTTCTAAGTGAATGCAAGTTATTAAATATTTATGCATAATTCACGTTGAGCGTTGTTCTGAACTTAATTATAAATCTACGGGTCAGAGTTCCTTAAGTTCTATCACTTCAAGGTCTACTTATACTTGCTTCATGAATTAAGACCTAGTTAAAAACTTTTCAATAAAGTAGGGTTTAGTATATTAATTATTCTTATAACTATACGAAACTTGTGTACAAATTCTTAATTGTGTGTAATTATTTTTGGAAAAAAGACAAAGGATAGAAAGAGATCTTTCCACGTTTTAAAGGGCTAATGTTTAAAATAAGGAGTAGACATCTCCTATATAATATTAAAACAATAAAGAGATATTCCTGGTTTTACATATTCATTAAACATTTGAATCAATTAAATTCAATTTGTTGTACATTAATGTTTACGTTAATGATTATAGTAATATCGCTGTTTCTCTTAATGTTCCAAAGATGAAGTCTTGGCACCAGTATCATAATATTTTGTAAGCTTTTAAAATATTAAATATTTATATTAATTGTAGTGACATTAGCAATATATTTTTGGTTAGACAGCTTACTTATATAATCTGCGAACAAATAGAATTGTACACGAGGATATTAGTTTTTCTAGTTTTGACTGTTTTTTACCATAAATAGAATTAAACGTTCCTTCAACTTACTGTGGACCAGAATCTCAAGAATTTCAAACATTTCTACTTTAAGTATCCTCTCAACTCCTTTACTGCTAATTTTTAAACTTAAAAACAAAAATGAATACAATAACATTAGCTTCATTTTTCGATGTATTTAACCAATCAGGGTACAGATAAAAATCTAACAATATGCTTTTATATTGACATTTACCTAAATGGCTTTTTTTACAATTACAAAAGTTTGAAACATCAAATCAAAAATCAGTTGTATTTAGTCATTTTATTAATTAATTTATTAATTGTTTTAGCTAAATAACTACAACTATATGTATTAATAACATCATGATAATATTCCAACGCTAGCTCTATACAAAGGTATTATAGGCATTGGCAGATATCGGTTCAAATTCACAAACGTATTCATAAAAAGTACATACCTTTCCGCATTTTCGTTCCATTAATATAACATATTTTTATCTATATACCTGCGTTGCCAATTCGTGCGTTTTCAATGTCAAATCAATGCTTACAATCCCAATTGAATCAATTACAATTTAAAATTCAAATGAACGCCAATTTTCCTAAATTCCGAAAGGGTAGCCGCGCGCACGTGTGCCGTGGAGCCAAGAATTGCTGCGCCTATGCCACATCCCATGTCGTTTTATTATTTAAAGACAATTTTTTCCATTTCGTTTACGTCCGCACCCGGATTCTTCCCCAGTCGAAATTGAGCAAGAGCGAGGGGATCATATTAGAGGGCTGACGAGGAGAAACAAACGCGAGCAAAGAGAAAGCAATAGGATAGCCGGCCGGCAGCTCACCTCCTTTAAAAGATGCACGTAAACAACCTACCTGTTTCGCGTACACGGAATTTAATCTGAGCGATGGAAGGTGATGGGGGAGCACTGAAGGGAGGAGGAGAAAGGTTAGAGAGAGGTTAAGGAGAAAATCGATGCGTGTGCCATCGCTGCCGCACGCATATAGGGGGGGAACGGGTGTCGGCCCCGATCAATGGCCGAGCGCGCGCGCGCGAGGCTAATTGCCAAATTAGGGTAGGAAGCGCCCGAAAGAAATTCTCCAGCCCGAGTGGGCCGAGGTCGAGGCTAATTACTTTATCCGAACGAGGCTGCTGCTGCTGCTGCCGAGGGCAAGAGAAACAGAGGGGGAGAGAGAGAAGGCTAACGGTCGTGCACGCCGAAGCTCGTTGGGAAGGACAGCCCCGCCTGCCTGCGTCTCGTTTTGACTCTGCGGCACTTGATTATCAAAGGTTGCAAGCCGCATTGATTTTCCTACGCGGGGATGTTTCGGATGAGTGCGGCCCTGCGAATTCGGAGCGACAGCAGCCTCGTCGGAATCTTCAATTAAGCCGGAGGAGCGTGATTATGGAACGGCATTATGAGGCACTTAAGCGAAAAGAGTTAACGAGTTTTGTATTCTCTTTCTCTCTTACTCACTCGCGAGCTCTGTTCCTCTGACTCAACTCAGCGCAGTTTTAAGACAATCGATTCGAATGGAAATTATTCTTCTCTGCGAACTTCAGTTTTACGCTACTCTTCCTCTCGCGCTGTGCGGCATTGCCGAGCTCAGCATAAATTATTCAACTTTATAAGACCGGTAGGCGCCGTATATTTTCTCTGGCTTATACAATGGACGTTAAACTGATTCGCAGTCGGAATAATAGCCAGCCGCGCGCGATAGCTGTACAATATTATATGCGAGTTCCACGGGTGGAAATGTATATTTATATAAATTGTAATAACTTTTCGAGAATTTGAGGTAGTATTCCGCAATTCGAGTGAAATGATTTTAAAATAATATACGCTTATAAGATTAGATTGATATGCAATATGAATTCGTCAAGTTGACGGCGAATAACAAAAGCCAAAATTGTCGAGTAAAATAGGTAAAAAATTGGATCGAAGGACATCGATTGTATTAAAGATAATAAAATTTACAAAGTTTTTCGGGAACCAGGAAATTCGTTATAATAATCATTTCTCGCCTACTCTGCTAACTCGATTTCAAGTGATTATTATACACGTTTTCCACTGCTCCCCTAATCAATTTGTCTCTATTAGGATTGCAAATATATAAAAAAACTACCTTAGCTATATGTATAACAGCGCAGCACGAAACCGACCAACCGCTGCCTGCGGAAGTCATTCGGCCCGTTGTCCGAATGGCAGCACGCGCGACCTCGGAAAAGAAGACGATTGCACAGATAGGTCAAGATGGGAATCCAAGCGTCCACAGCGAGAGCTTTTCCTCTTGCAACGAACGGGCGAAAAGATAACGCATCTTTTCCGACATTAAGTCACCGATTTTCTGCGTATCTTTGCTAATTTATTTTCGTTCCTTTTAATTCACCCGAGGTTACGTGTGCTCTTGTCCAGCGTTTCTTCCCTTCTTTATCCCGCTTTTTGGTCCCTCGCCGTATGTCTCACGCTACTTGGAAAGTGCACTAGGTATTCGGTGCTTTATGGCTTCGGGGAGATCCCGCGGTCGCCGCTAAAACCAATTATTTTAGCACGAGATAATGGAGGAGGGATTGTTTCTATACCTTTGATTAAATCATATATAAGGTACAATGAAAGAAATTTAATTTACTATTTGATGTTCGTAAAAAAGTTATATTATACGTGAATATTTGTAATACGCACACTGAGAACGACATTCGATTTTGAATATACGGACAGCTAAATACTTTATTGATAAGAAAAAGAAACATTTCATGGATTAATATTGTAATCATGTCAATCAAATTTCGTACAGTCAATATGTTAGTGAATTATACATAAGT
>UXGD01006659.1:0-12145 GCA_900474315.1 Torymus auratus
CCGAAGGTGTGCTCGAAAAAAAATTTTCAAATCGTGATTTCGGGTTTTGTCGCAACTTTGATGGGATTTGCACATATGCGCCGACTAGCGCCGAATCTGTGATCTCCGTTATAATAGATAAAAACGGTTGTTCGCGTGTTTACAACATTTTTTTTCCAGATTACATTTATTGCTTTCCGATACTGCAAATCCTATATCTTCTAAAATATGTAGTAAACTCCGTGGGTATTAACCTGAAATCTATGTCATACGAGATTTATGGCCCCATAAAATGTCGAAAGCTACTGCTATATTGAAACTCATGTACATTTACTGTGCGCGCTCAGATTTAAAAAGAAAAATTACACGTGATATTACAATAAAAGTGGGTATGTGTGTGCGCAAGCGTGCGAGTATATACTACGTTTCCTCTACACTGCGGGTAGTCGAAGGCGCCCCTTTATGGTTCGTATTTCGTGCATTGACATTTTAACCCGAGCGAAATAATTGGAGGATTTTGCTATTATAACTTTTTTATAAAGTATCCGTTTTTATTCTTTTTTTTTACAGCAGTAAAAAGTACTCTTTTATAATGATATTCAGCGTGGGATTTACGTCGGGATAAATTTAAAAAAAGTTTTATGAATACAGCGTTAAAAATTTGTTTCTTAAATTTATCGCGCACAGATTGTATTTTGTTATGAACATTACTAGCTACGAGAATGTAAAAGAATTCAAAGAATTAAACTAAGAAAAACAAAAAATGTGATTTATCATTCAGTTATTTCTAGAGTTCAATCCGCGCGTACTTAATTGAAGTAAATTGACATCGATCAATTCCGATCATAAACAAATTATTTAACGTTATAAGAAATAAAAAAAAAGATTCCCCGTGGAACTCTATTAAAACTGCGGAACGAGACAAATTGATACACTTTAAACGCCTCGATCCCCGGCTGCCGCGAAATAATTCACGCGGAAATTTTTCCCGTCGCCGCACCGAGATATCTAGAGAGACGGAAAGAGACAAAAAATAACCGAATTAACGACGGCCATCCTTCGGGAGATAAACGATTCAAAGGCAGCATATAAAATGGATTTTAAAAATGATTCCATAACCGCCACGTCGACTGTATGAAAAAAAGAAGGGGAGAGTGGAAACCGCCGACGCTACCGCAACACTCCTATTGCCACCGAAAATTAAAAAAGGAAACTAAACTGCGGAATAAATCATAAAGTAAAATATTCCCTCTACACTCACTGTTGCGCGGGCGCGCAAAAGCGTTAAACCCACACGCGTGATATAAAAAAAGGTCGGCAAAAAAAAGTATAAATAAAAAAGAGACTTTTCACTTCTAGAAATTGGACTGAAATCCCCCGCACTCGCATCTGCAAGGCAAATGCGCAGCGTATACGCATGCACGCGTGTGTGTGTATGAGGGTGAGACCGTTTAAGCTTGTCACGCTCGTACGTACACATCTGCGCCTCGTTCTAGCGCTGCTGCTTTTTCACCGTATGGTCACGCCCGCGAGTATTATATTTGCGCCGCGATAATATTGCATGCACGGGTGCGAGCCTGACGCCTGGCGTACAATAATAATTCTGTACCTTTTTGGGAAGTTTTTGGTCGCACGGTTTTGCAGGCAGAGAGATTTTGGTGCGAAGTGCAGATGAAAGGACGGATTACGACGTGTATAAGAGAGTTTACAGGGTGTGATAATGGGGCAGATTTAATTTTTCGGCAGTTGGGCGGTGTGGCTCGCTGGTTACGTGTTTAATATGGAAAATTGGCGTTTTGGCGCGAGAATTTTGTTATATACATTAATGTTCCGGGTTTTAATAATATCGTAGAGAAGAAATTATTTAGATCAATTGGTGCAGTTAAAAGTTAATAAAATTCCAAAATAATTGTGGCTCAGTTGAAACCAAAACAAAATGAAAATTCTCTTACAACTATGAAACTAAGAAGGTAATCATTGGTTAATTGTAAATAAATAGAAAATCTATACTCTTATACGTAGTGTTGAGTAGAATAAGTTAGATACGGTAAGACAATGTCTACAGTATTTAAATATAAAAGCAATATCTATTTGAAACTACTTTAAAACATTGTCTCGCAATACTTGATCAATACATGAATTAATGTGAAAAAATGAATAAAATTTCAAATCTGCCAAATTGATTTTTTTTTTTAAATATGATGTAATAATAACGATAAAACATTCCCCACACCGGTAACACCTTAACCCATTCATCCAAACTATTCTTCTCTATAACACTCCAAAAGTCCCAAATAATCCACACGTCCTTTACCCCAAAACTCCAACCTTCATCCTCCCCTTTACCCCATTAACCCACACGATACCACCTTCGCTACGCGCATTCTACACCGTCACCTGAAAACGATCCTCCCCCTCCCCCGTATAAATACTCGAAACCCGTAAATTTCCCGTCGCGCAAGCCGTGCACGCGAAATTAACGGCACCGGCGAACTCCCGGTTAACGAGCCGCCGCGAAATTGTTTATTCGCTCGTTGCAGCTGTACGCGTATATACACACATACAGTCGCAACTTCGTATATAATCAGGCGCGATCTCGCGCTCTCGAGCTATCGCGATAACTAACGAGCGCGCTGGGAGTAAAGGCGCGCGCCCGCTTGCTGTAACGAGAGAGAGAGAGGGAGGTAACGGCGTTCGTTAGTAGTGTATACGCGTTTTTGAAGTTGGCAGCTACTGTGATTTAGGTGCGTGGGGCTGGATGAGATTTCTTTTGTCGGAGGTGTGTATAGTTGTTTAGTTGTGGTATATAGGGGTTATTAAGATTTGGTTCTGAATATGGAATATACGCGTCACTTGAATCGTTGCTTGAATGTGGTAATAGCGCAGTATATCCATTTCTGGGGGATTAGTTTTGACAGAACGTTATAATACTCTATACGGTTAGTTTGCGATGAGTTTTCGATCAATCGACTATTAATCACGTATCTGCCTCGTAAATGTCAAGTGACGCGCGGTGCAAGGTGGCAGTAAACTTCAGCAGCGTTTCATATCACTAGTTTGCTGAGATTGCGAATATAAATCTGCGCAAAAATTGGCATACAGTATCGTTTTTCACATTACTAGTTATTATGATGATAAAGAACGTTTATACACCTGTAACCAGAGACCTTCCGCCACCCCATTAGTCCCACTTAAAACAGCGCGCACGCGCGCTAAGGTCTCCAACGCTCGAAGACCTCGGCGGGAACGCGCAGCCTCGAATCGCCATTGAATTCGAATAATTAATTATACTGGAGCGAAGGCCGCGAGCCAAATTAACCGTTACCACTCGAGTTAGCCCCAAAACTCGCCGCGAGTGCGTCGACAAAGTGCGAGAGAGTGCGGCTATAAATTAACCCTTCGATGATGTATCCCAGGGGCGCAATGACGGCACCCGAATGTGATTCGGCCAAGTTTTATCCTTTTTTGAAGTATGGCGGTGCGCGCTTTAAGTGCTGAGAGAGCTACGAAAGTATCGTAAAAGTTGAAATGGAGTTATACGCGCGGCTTTGAATGGCGAAGTGCAGTTGTGAGTCGTAAATGAAAATTTTGATTTATGAGAGGGGATGGTGCTTTTTTTTTTTGCGTCACGTGGGACACGGTTGTCGAGAAGTTTGCGTCTTGGGTATATTTTTAAATGATGGGGACTTTGAAGTGTTTATTATAAATGGAGAAAATGTAAAGTATGAAATTTTTTCATAAGTTACACTGTATTTTGCAAAAAGTGTAATTTTGAATAGCTTCAGAACTATGCCGTCGCATATTGGATCTGATTTTTTTGTAATTCCGAAAATTCCATATATATTGAAGTTGATAACGATAAACTAATAATAAGTTTATAATATAGTCATTTTGAAAATTTCACATGCACGCGATACGTTTCCGCGAAACAATTTTTCATTCATTCTTTATTCAATCTACACCACTTACACAAATTGGAGTGTGTAATTCAAAGTTTTTCAAGGTAAAATCTTTTCATTTTTCATTTCTCAAGAACACAGGCTTTACGCCATTATTTCTCTTTCCCACTATATACAAACCAATTCGCATTTCCCCTATACACTCTATCAATCCAAATCCAACAGCATGCACCTAAACATTCCCCCACGCGCATTCACGCTTTTTACAACATACATAAAGCCTCAAAAACCTTCCTCAAAGCCCTCACGCACGCACGCACCAAATACCGGCGTTCCGCAACCCCGGCGTGCTCTGTACTGATCGCGCAGCATCCGAAACTCGCGCTACTCTATATATATATATTTCGATCACGCGCGTACCTGCAGATTGATTAGCCTAAATCCAAGAGTGAGAGAGAGAGGGAGAGATAGAGCGAGGTTTTGCGCGCCGAGCCGGCGAATGCTTTGCTGATTAATGCATCAATTGCTTTCTCCCCGCAGTGTGCGTACACGCACATTCAGCGCGTTACAGGCTCCCTGCGCGTACATATAGCCATTGGCGGGCGGCTTTGCCTGATTTGATATAAGGAATGTGTGCATGTGTGTGTGTGTTAATTTGTTAGCGATTGTTGCTAACTAGTTGCGGCTGGTGCTTTGTCAGTACTGTGTAGAGGGAGATGAGGGGAATGCGGAAAGGTGTAATGAGATGGGAGGTTGTAAATAGGTACATGGGAGTGTAGTGCTGTTTGTAATGCCGAGGTTGAATGTACTAGGTTCAGCGGGTAAGGCTAATAAAGGTTGTTAGAATGTGTATTATATGTCGGTGATTCTCCAAAAAAGTGCCGTTTTTCATTCTTGTATAACCTCCGTGGATATTTTATTATAGATATTGTAATATAAAATCTTCGATTTTTTTTAAATACATTTTTTTACAAGAATAAAACCCAAAATACTAGAAATTAAAAATGGCGAGATGGCGATTATTATTCAATGAAGAGGGTTAACGAAGATTACATATCATGTAAAACTGAGTAATACTGTAATCATACGTGCGAATTCGTAAAAAGGTGAATACCGAATCTGAACAGGTGAAATCGTAATGTGGGTGTATCCACTCTCGTGTATATGTTTCTGAATAATCAAAGATAGCCGAAATAACGCGAGCACCACGCGTATAGGTATATTTTTAGACATACAAAGTCCGGTGAAACACTGTTCGAAGCTTGCTCAGAAATAGATTTAGGATTATAAGTAACCAACCCGAATATAAACGAATATTCTTTTTTAGCTCGACTTATACCATTCTTTCGTCACGACTGACCTTCCGTCAATGACATTTAACACACGTATAGTAACGCCATCGTCCAATAACCACCCAGATTGCGCACAGCAGCATCTTCAGCGCGGCTACGGAACTGCACGCCGAACAAATGACAATGGCGCTGGTATAAGTATGGGGCGCAAAAAGTGTAATTGGAGTTCGCTCCTCTCGGTTCCCTCCAACTCTGCCGAACACTCGGGCGTAATGCGAGTACTAAACGCTCGCCATAAAGTACTTGTCCGAAGTACGATTATTTGGCCGAAAGTAGCGGTACTACAGTTGTAAGCATCGATCGCGTGAAATGCACTTTATTCTTCAAACGTTTTCTTGTCAAAATCTTTTTCTCTAGGTTAGCCGAAAATTTTTCCGCGAAAAAGTTCGACCCGAGAAAATTAATCGAACAACGTCGCGAGGTTGTCAATTTTAACCTGTACCTGACAGTAAAAAAAAAAATCCCTCGTGTCCCACGCTCCACACACGAGACAATCGGTTTCAAGCTCGCCTATACTCTTCTCCTGCACGGAAAAAAGAGGAAAATCCGCGGATCGAGCGATATTCCGTATAATTGAAACGCAACAAACTCTCTCTCTCTTTCTCGCACGTGTCGACAAAACGACTACGACGAAGGTTATGCGCGCTTGGATCGATCCGTTCGGCGCTGTAAGGACGCGCGCTGTCTCTCTCTCTCTCTCTCTCTTTTTATACCTACATAATAAGCGGTCTACGTTATTTTTTTTCTTTCGTTCGCTCTCTGTGTGGTTCTGTGCGTCTTTATTTAGCCGAGGTATTTTTATAACGCGGATCCGAGTGACTGTAAATAACTGCGCGCGATCGCTTTTTATACCTCGTGTCTAGGAGCTGTCGAAGAGATCTATCTAGAGTGTGGCACTGGATTTTTTTTAGAGAAAGAGATAATGAGATGTTGGAGAGATACGGTGAACTAGGTTCTAGATGTCGCAAGGGAAAAATGGTTTTGGCGTGAGCGTTTTATATTGCGGGAATGATGATGTTTTCGATATTTTTAATTTGAAGATTTTGAAATCGATTGGGGTTTTAGCGGATATATATCTCGAGTTGCAGTTATTTTTGTCGTTTGAAAAATTGTTTAACGATCGCAGTGAGTGTTTAATGGATTAAAATATAGGTCGCGTGTTGGTAGAACAAATAATATGTACGATCGTGTAACGTCGAAAATGTTATTATCTTTCGCGTGACTGGAGATTTTCTCCGACGTTGTTAATAATTTGGTCGGTAGGTTAAGAATAAATAACTCGATTCGTTGTGCATTGATTGTGTCATTTTAAACGTATCACCTTTACAGATGATAAATATTCGATGTAATGTCAAATGAAACATTTTATTTTATTTATATATTGCGATGCCGCGTGAAATTCGATATTGTTAATCATATTGTGACTTCAATATTAATCAACCAAATAAGTGAAATTGAATATGTCACTTTCGACAAAGTGCGTATCAAAATGTGTTGTACAATATACAATGACTATAATTAATTTGATTGTCAATAAAACGAAATAATGAACAGAGATTTAAAAGTTACTGAACCTTAATTTATTATTTGATTCGTAAATCAACGTTTGTAAATATTTCTCTTAAATATGCTTTAGTTTTTTTCAATCATCCAATACCAGCGAAAACGCTTCGTAAAAAATTTATTCCTAATAAAACATTTACATTTATACCATATTATATTATTAAAATCCTCTTTATCAATCCAATTAATTTGCTTCACAAATACTCCCACGGATATTCATTCTCTCGACGCAAATAAAAGAGTAGGCAACTAATTACATGCATACATATTTCAAAAGCTATATATACGGCAAACGGTGAGAGCACTTTGGTAGTTTGATGAAAGAGCGATCGGTCGCTCGGATTTCGGAAAATCGCGTTAAAAAGAAGCTTATAAAAGAGCCTTAACGAGAGCCGAAGTGCGGGTTTGATGGATCAAAGAACGCGCTTTTTCGCCTCTGTCGCCATTGGCCACTTTGCGAATCGTTCCGCCTATTTTTATTCGAATTGGCTCGATCGAGTCGAAGGGGTATTTAGAAGCCGTATATAGAGAGTTCGTAAGGCGGATTTCATTCCGTTGGCTTTTAATTAACGAAGTGGTTGTTTGAATTTTTAGGAGGGGATATTGGAACGAAGAAAATTACAAGAAATTTTAAAAGAACTTTGATTTCAACTAATTGCGTATGACTGTGTGTATATAAATATATCTGATTATGATCCTGATAATAGTGTGTATAATTTTTTTTCCTATAATATTATACAAGACTTACGTGACGCCTTGAGTGGGTGTACCTTACCTGCAACAAAAAAGAAAGATACTAATTAACAAGGTTATTATTATTTCATATTAATAATTTGCAAAATAAATTATCACATAAATAAATACAGAATTAAAAACAACGATATGTATATATTATAAGTGAAAAAATCATAGCCAGTAGGCACAACAGTATAACCACGATACCACGTCTGACTATATCTCGCGTATATCTACTAGCCAATATACACCTCGTTCTCTGCAGTAATAGCGAATCGATTTCAAATACACACCTTTTCACCTTGCCAACAAAAAAAGTCACACTCACACATGCTTTGCTCAATATTTTTTTCTAATTATTATAAAAAAAAAAGAAAAAGAAGAATAAAAAGAGAGAGAGAGAGAGCGGACGACAAAAGACCGTAGCTGCGGCTGCACTTATTCCACAATGAAATAAATCATTCGAGAAGAACAAAAATCTCCGAATATAGAACGTGGCATTTCTCTCTTTGCGCGAAAGTTCGCTTTCTCTCTCTCTAGAAACAATTCCAATTCGAACAAACGAGCATCTCGTCAGCGTTTGCTAGCTCTGGAGTCATGCAGCTATATGCGCAACCACCTCCCTCCCTCTCTATCCTGCAAATTACTATACGCAGCGAGCGACGGAGGCGGCAACTAAAACACAAGGTCCCATTCAGCAGCTCGCTAATGCTATACATCAGCCTCGTCTCCCATTCTTACACACACATACATATATACAAACGCGCGTCTGCCTCTGACACTATTTCTCTCTCTCTCTCTCTCTCATTATACACACGCTCGCTTATCTCTCTCTCGCTCTCTCCTCGCGACACACACATACATGTGTGTAGGTTGTTCTAACACACAACGTGTCATTACCGCGTGAGAGCGGTTCATTGTCACAGTTCAAGGTGCTGACCGTGCGCGCGTAGAGCCGCTTATTTTCAGCGCGTGAGAGAGAGGGAGTATATAGCGGCCGCCGCGGTAACGTCGCGCTTGGCAATCGATATGCACGCGCGCGCGTGGGAGGCTTTTAAAGAGAGCTGTACTATAGGGAGATGCGAGGTTTGAAATTCGGAGAGAGAGATCGATTTCTTTCGCGAAGGTGAGGTTCAAGTGGCCCTCGTGTACTTGGCAGTGGAGAGAGAGGGAAGGAGGAAGGGAGATAAGATGGAATCGGGTGAGAGGGGGAGAGAATTTTTTAGGCACGAGGGGTGCTATAGTGCTGTTGTGCTGGGGCTTGGCCAGTTCTGGAAGGTTGCGGAAGAGGCAGAGCGTCTTTATCGATGCCGGGGGAGATGAAGATGCTGCTGGGGGGAGGGAATGTTGATGCGGTACTTTTTGTATCGTTTGATTTTTCTTATTGTAAATGGCACGTTTATTTTGTCGGTGGGTGACTGCATATGTAGCTGTTCGTTAGAAATAGTTTTCTTTGAAATTGAAGAATGTCAAGAAAGATTCTTATGTAAAGTTTATTTATACATAATTAATAAGAGCTTAAAATGTGAAATTTAAAATAAAACGACCTTTGATTATTGAGATAATTTAAGACCAACTGGCTTGGAATACGCGTCTTATATTTTTTTTAGATCATTTTGCTTCACGCTGTGATGTACAAGGAGAATTGTTTCTTTGAAGATATTGCATTTCCAAAGTAGGATGCCTTCACGTGAAACATTACTTTTGCAATGTAAAAGTAGGAATGCAATTATATACTACACTACAATGTCAGCATTTCTTAGATAGTTTCGTTTAACCAGTAGTATTTTCAATCTATGATAATTTCTTAAAATAAAAATATCGCTGTATATACTCTTTTTTTATAGATCGCAATCTAAATTTAATAAAATGATAATTCAGCGCGAGCCGAAAATAAAAAAGAAAAAATGGAACAACAATAACAAGCGCATAAAACCCGCAAATCTACAATGCAATACGCGCGCTCGCTTTCTGTCTCGCTTTCAGAAAAACAAGCAAAAAATCAGGAAAAATTGCAGAGGCGAAAGGACAAGGGTAAAGAAAATTGGTGGGTTGAACGAGCGGAACGAGTGGGGGGGAAGAAAACGCTCTTCGATCCTTGTCTCGCTAATTTTTCTCCTTCGCCGAGGCCGAAGGCCAGGGACAATGAGGAGATTATACGTCTCTCTTTCGCGCCTGTACGTGTGTGTGTATGTGTGCACGCAGATGTGAATAACGACCCGTGTATGTGTGTATGTCGCTCTGAGTCGTCAGCCAAAAAGCAGTCGGTGAATAGAGCCGCGAAGATCCCTCGATGATGCAATGACGGTGGGGGAGAGGACGTTATTGAAACGTTTTTTCTTTTTTTTCTTTTTTTTTAGGAAGAACGAAACGGTGGTGGCGTTGTTTAGAGATGAAATCGAATAAAGTTTTAGTTTTGAAAGTTTAGTGTTGTCTGGCCATTTCTAGCATTATCTATACTTACGCATATGATTCAAATATAGACTAGGTTTCTGATTTTGGAGTCTTAAATTTTTTATTGGCTTTCGAATAAAATATTTATTGCCTTTTAATAAAGAATAAATTTCATATTTTTTACATCCAATAATACTTTTTTGATTGTTTACTGAAACTCAAAATATGTTTGCAAACACATCAGCTGAAGTTTCATTCGAATTTTAATTTTTTAATTTCTTTTCATTTGCATTTTAACAAATACTTTCATTTCATGAATTTTTCAGAGGCAAATATTTATAAAACATAGAATTAAATATATATATAACAATTATTTTGAAGAAATTCTCGGAATGTATCTGCATTTTTTATTGGCACTGAAAAATGCAGTACGTATAAATATTTTTACCTGAATTTTCTTTTCAAAATCATAAAATTCTACACACACACGCATCACATTTTTTATGGTATCGATATTTTATGTTTTTCCGATTCAATAGCGATTAAATTTAAAGTAGCAATAAAAAAATACAATCCCGATTTATAATAAAATATGAAAATACTAAGAACTAATTTACTTCTTTGCATGTGCACACAAAAGCTGACTATGTAATATTATTACAACGCGGCTTTAAAGAAAATTTTTCATCTCTTAAAATATACCCGGTTTTTTTTTATCTACCTGCTGCGTAAAATACGAAGAAGCATTATTTTCTTTCAGTAGTAAATCACGCTAGAGTAGAGTATAAATTCGAAAAAAAAAATTGTTAGTCATAACGGTTACTTTGAAGAAGAATTCCAGAAAATATTGAAAGTGACCGTAAGTTCATAAGGCAATAAATGCTGTAACAACGTCTGCAACATGCTGTTTCATATTCATAATTAAATTGTATTTTAAACATAATCTTATAATATTCTTGATATTGCTTAATAATAAATATAACAAATACCTTACGTGAATGCACAAAAGTATTTCAAAATATACCTATATAACATTTCACCAACAAAATAGTTCTGAAATTCTCCATCCGTATAAATCCACGTGGCTATGACTTTTCCAAGTCCCCATAAAACATCCCGAAGCGAATCCGACTTCGCCCCATTCTCCTCCCAAAAGACCATTCAACCCCTTTTATCCGAGAAAAATTATTGTTCGCCCCCAAAGAATTCACCCCGAACTCCCCTTCTTTTCCATTCAAAATATCCCTCTAAACTCCGCGTAACTTTCACCGCGAAATTTACTCGACTTACCCAAGCGCCGCTCGAAACTTAAGCGCATTAAGGAAGGGCTGACGAAGAGATTTCGTAAACAAAGGCAGCGCGGGATTAAGACGGTAAAGTGCGCGCGTCAAGAAAAAAAAATACCAACTTTAAGGCGCCAGATTTTATGCGCGGATGCATTTTTTTTTACGACGCGCGAGAATGTTATTACGAGACAGAGCCGCGGAGGTGGTAAGAGTTTTTTTTCTTCTCTCAGCGGCGCGTGTTACGGCGATCGATTTTACCCGAGGGAGGACTTATCGACACGCTCGCGGCAAGATTGAATTTTCGCGCGTGCAATTTTTCACTGTAAACAGGCGCGCGTATAACAAACGCGTGCGATGCGGAGGCTATGCGCTGCGAATATTGGAGGCGCAGGGATTGCATCGCTCTCTGTGATTGGGTAAATATACGTCGCTCTGTGTGGGCGACGAGAGAGAGAGAGAGAGAATGTTCTGGTTACTTTGTCTTTATCGATTGTATTTTAAGATATATAAAAGCTCGGGGAGAGGGATGCATGCATATAGCAGGGGGAGAGGGAATGTTTGGCAGTCGACCAGAATAAAATAAATCGGGTGGATATAAATAGGGCGAATCTTTACGTAGTTTCAACTCTGCAACGTCTTATTGACGGTGCGCAGTGTTGTTGTCTCTCTTTTGCAGCTGCCTGATGGTTTTCCTGCGTTGTGTACTTTGGTAGCCGCTTGTTTTATTATGTTGGGATTAATTTTGAGATGAATTCCCGGGTTATATGAATATGCAGGTTGGGGTTATTTTATGCAAACCGTCGTTGAATTTTTTCATAAAGTGAATGCACTGAGAAAAGAAAACCTTTACATTAAAAATTGACTTTTTTAACTATAAAATCGTGATGTTATTTGTGCCAAGTATATATTTCTTAATAGTTAATAATATTTCTTAATA
>UXGD01006660.1:0-12145 GCA_900474315.1 Torymus auratus
AATACCTAGCGGCAGTTCCGCGGAGGTTTCTCTTTTAGGCTTACGGGAGACAAAGAGGTTGGAGTTTAGTGGGTAGGGGTCCTGCTATGATGCAGTGTGATCTGGTCCATCCATCTGACCGCACAAGTTGCACCAACAGCACACGAGGAGCTCCGAGTAGCTCTTGGCATGGTGCGTAAAAAGCATTCTCCACTTCTCCGGAAAAAAACACGCACGCACATTCTCAATCTCTAAATGTCACACACATGTACCTATCGTGTTTTTTCATGATTTTTTTTTACTTTTACAAAATTGTGAGAAAGCAATGAATCATTGTAGGAAGGTGTGTATAATAAAAATGTATAAAAATTATTTATGAAATGTTTTTATGTTGTTTTTAGCAATAGACTTATTAGGAATCAAAATTACTCCCTGTTGTTAGGGAGTAAAACGCCACATGTACTCCATCCTATAAAAAAGCGCCGCGCATGCACTTTTTCCTACTTTTTTCCCGGCTAGCACCGCCTGCGTGTTGCAGCCCTCGCTTTCCTTGGGCCGTAAATCACTGCAGGCGGCACTAATTGGGAAAAAAGTAGTCACGCGAGCATTGGCGTCGCAGTTTCTAGGAGTGAGGTTATGTGACGTTTTCGACCCTGAAATCAGGGATTAAGCACAAAACTTTCCACACTTCCCGCGGGGCATCTGAAAAAATTGTATATTGCCCTCGGGAGCAATGAGGAGTATGAACGCCTGCGAGTTTTTTCACTCGCTTACCTCGGGCAGCGATTCCCTGGCGGGTATATATAGCATAGCTTTACTCCCTAGGTGTATAATCTACTATTTAAGTAGATTTTTGTAGAGGTATCTGCAATAAAGTAATAATTATTTAATAAAATTATTAATCACAACATTTTGTGACTCATTAAAGAGAATAATCGGAAATTATGATTTAATGAAAGAATAGAATCATATTCATCCCATTCTATGCTCTTCGTCATTCAACAAATATTCTAAGTGCTACAAATTTCGATATCTCTTGTAATTCAATAATCATTATTACTATGTCATATAGTATTATGTACCTATTTTCTGCAAACATCATGTGATATAATTTGAAATCTTCATAAATTACGACTTTCAAATTCTTTTTTAACGAGATTTGAAAGAATAAAGCATTCGACATTTTGTAAATTATTATAATTTAAATAACTGTTTCTCAACAAAAGGACAATTTAAGTTTTCCAAGAAGTGCTTAAGAGTAACTTTATAAAATGAAAAAAAAAGTTAGACAAATGCCTTGAAGCTGCTCATAATATAAAAAGAATCCACGCAATACCGGGACAGGTATCAGCTCAAATACGCATAGTTCACGGTCGCAGATTCAATTTGCATTGGGGCTCGCGCACGGAAATTAAGGTAATTGCCGGCTGATGTACGCGTGCACGGCCATGCGCGCATCCCCTCTGCATTATTTCGCCCGACCGCTCGCGCACTTCACTTCGAAATATACAATAGAGGGGCCGAATAACAAAGTATGCCCAACGTTTTAGTGCGATGGTGGGAGGGGAGGGAAGTGAACTCGGGTTAGTTCGTGCGTCAGCGGTCGCATTTACAGGTAATTAAGAGTCGTTAACGTGGAGCATAACATGCAAGAGCTTACATTAGCCGAAAGATCGGCTGCGCAGCACCTGCGATGTAGCCGCGAGTATATGCATTGCGCAGCAGAGGCTCGTTTATAAACGTGAGGACAATATTATTTGTGAAATATTACTTGAGAGGAATGCAATGCGCCAAATATAAGTCGTAAAATATGGCGCTCGATTCATTTTCACGAGCGGAACAGCTTACGTTAAGGTGTAGATATTTTAATTATGTACTTTAATGACAGAGTACCAGAGTTCTGAATTAATGATTCACTTCAAACTATGCAGCATATAATCTCCTTGTATTATATAATGAAAAATCTTTCAAATATCAGACTCTAGGTTGCCAACCTTATCTTAATCAAACAGCGGGCAATTGTAAGATGTTAGACTTTGGAAAAATGGGAAGAACATCGATAGAGCTGCGGTTATCGGTTTCAGAGACGTGAAGTCGAGTAGTTAGTATAATTTCTAAATTTGTGCGTGTAAACTACCAATAATCGTACCAATAATCAGTCCAAATCCACTGATAGTTAGTAAATTTTCTTTCATTCACAATTATATATATCGTCGTGCGGTACGAAGAAGAGCCAACTTAGAAGAGCTAGACGAAGAAAAGCCAGTATTGCCCGAAAAAAAGCCAAAAATGTGCCCATACTATGGCTTTTAGAAAAATCAGTTGTCAGGGGTGTGCTTCGTTATATACTTGGCCCAAATAACATTAGGATGTTATAGTTAAAAAAGTCGATTTTTAATGTAAAGATTCTCTTTTCTCAGTGTACGGGAAGAGTACGTCTCAACGGAGAAAGAAAAGATTACTTACAGATAATTTAATAATTAAGACACTAATGGAAAATTATCAAAAATATAGTAATATTATTGATAAATACACAATATTGAATCAAGTAGCGAAAGTTGAAATGTCCGGCCACTTTATATGAATTTTTTTGGATTGATAATCTTTTATTTAGTATAGAATGTGCGTACCTAATCAAAAGCTATTATGCCATATGAAAAAATTTAATCCATCTATAAATAAGAGATTGTCTCATTAGAGAGACAGAGATATAGATTTGGTGCAGAAAACGAGTGAGACGAAGAAGTTCTAGTAACAGTATAAATATTTGTATTGACACATAAATTTCAAATTCACTATCAATCAATATTTATTTATTACTTATACTTTTTTAATAATTTTAAATTTCTGTCTTAATTATTAAGTTGCCATTCGGCCGGGGTATGATGAAAAATTTTTCTTTTTCAAATGCCCGATGGAAAAAATCTGAAAAAATTCTGAGTAATAGTTGAAATAATAGTGAATGCTCACGAATTATTTACCAAATGGCTTGTCTTTCATTTCATTGCGACCGGACACATTGACCTCTTGCGATCGAGTGAAAAATCAAGATGACTTTATGTTCGAACGCTTTGTTTGTTTCACATGTGTTTCTCCCACTTCACCACTCCGAAGCATCAATGCGCGATCGCGAAATCCATAACGCGCGGAGCCATGTTGCGTTTTTTCAATCGTCCGAATCCCTCGGCCCCGAAGCCGACGCTCAGCCATATATAGCTATTCGATAAATATCTCGCGCTCGTGGGCGTATTGTCAGCTCGGCTACTGCCTAATCCGGGGGAAACGCGAAATAAAAGTTGCGCCCATGAAATTGCATTTCCCAGTTGCAGCGGCGTGTGAACTTTGCGATTGACGAAACTAATAACGGATATATCGAAAATAATGGAGACGAGCAGACGTGAGCGCGCGCACGCGACAGCGGATCGTTATAAGGTATAAAGTCCCAACCCGATATTCTCTCTTCCAGAGTCAAGCGCGCGAGAGAGAAAAGCTCTCGTCCGTTTTATATGTTATTTCGCATTTTAGGTTGAATGTATGAGAAGAAAATGATTTTGTCAAATTCGTTTCATTATTGTATATATATATTTATGATATCAATTCAGTAATGTAATGGTCATTATCCTATTTTAATATAAAATTAAATTTGAACTACTAAATAAAATCCAAAAGATAACAGAAAAATAGTTACCTGAAGTTTCAACTTGTTATAAATGGATTTACTAATTATATTCTTCATGGTGCAATCAGTTAAGTTAGGCTTTCTGTAAATTGGGAGTTAAGCCAATAAATTTTTTTTATTGTATAATAGTAAGAATTTTACTTGATTGCATCAACGATTAATAAATCTATACCTACTGCCAATAGAAAAATGGGTTTCGCATGAATTTTCTTTTTTAGATTTCTAGAGCTGATGTATGACTGGCTTTATCCTTATTTAACTCTCATGGTTCACCCAAAGTTTTTTTTTATATTCACTTATGGTGAATCTTGATAGAAATATATGTTTTAAATGATAAAATGCGTTTAATAAAATAAAATCGTAGATAACATTATAGCCTAAGTAAACTATCTTTTTTCATAAAGGTATAACAAGACAAGAAAAAAGATCAATATAAATTTGTACTATTTACTTGTACATGCATATCGTTTCAACAGAATAAAACAAAACTTTCGATATGAAACATTGTCGGATTTTTCGTCGAATACTACTTATTAGAAAAAACAATAAGCCAACAAAATATACATTAAAATCAATCGAACAACAAAAGAGAATTTTAAACCTATATTATTTTTGCATATTATTTTAATAAGTATTTAACAATCTCTTTATAAAGCTGTGGCAACTCCATCGAAATACTTACGAATCCCACAGCCACAACTCCTTAGTTAGTTATTACTTTTACTCAGTTGCGAACTTGCGGGCTGGCAGTAACCCCTTTCCTCAGAAACTAAACTAGAGGCGTACTAAAACGGATTCGTCTCGTTTTAAAACTTAGTTCCTCAATCCTCCTTCAGGATAAGTAAGATTTTTAAATCAAAAATCTCCATATCTCGCGGCAATTTGCGAAAGTTCCAGTATGCAGTTGCCTAGACACAAGTAGTGCCCCGTAACGGTACCGTAGTTTGATGTTTCGAATAGACTATATCATATACTCACGTCTATCGATGAAGCGAAAAGTCCCGATGAAGCCGGCGCTGGTAGCATTGGTCGGCAGACTAGCAGTGCCGGCGTGGTCGGCGGCTCCCGTATGCAACTCCAGCACGAGGGTCGACTCGGAGCTGTAGAGCACTCGCGGTATGTCCTGGATGCCACCGCAGAGGAGGCGTGACCAGCTCGTGTACTCGGACACCCCGGTGGTGCCGGCTTCTAGGTGCAGGAAAGCCTTGACGAAGTCGCCCCGGGCGCAGCTGCACGTACACGTAGAGACCGCAGCGGCGTCGGCATCGGGAACAGAGAGAAATGGCGAGGAACTCGCGTTGAGAATTAATCGGGCTCGCCGTGGTGGGGCTGCCAAGAAGCAAAGTGCAAAATAAAAGCATGGCGCGCACGCGCCAAGGGTTTCGATTACTTTCCCTTGCCCGAGCCATTGTTTTGTCTTTTGAGAGAGGAGAAAGACTCGCGCTTGAGTGTTCTTTTGCTTTTTTCTTCCTTCCCTTGCGAGTCGAAAGGATGCGCGAGCTACTTTTACCGCTAATCTTTGTCTTGTCTACGCCGGTCTCCTGCAAATTAGGATTTCACGTGGCAGCTTTGCACTGCGGATATATTTCAGGGTGGAATTTCGCGTGCTCTCCATTGAGGAAAAAATTTGTGTATGAAAACCCTTTCTTAGTGTGAAAATAAAAAGAATATTATGTATTATTTTGTATTTTATGAAAAGTGATATAAAACTTTAAAACACTAGCTATCCCAATCATTATTACTCACCGCTAATAATGTATGATTCTATATAAAAATGCTTCAGTTTTACTTTTATAATTTATTTTTTGTAAATAAAATAGGATTTTGACTACGGATGCAGGGTAAAGTATTTCAATATACCTCAGCTTTTTATAGACATCCTATGTATTCTACCGTACAAATGAAGAAAGGAATCTACAAGAGGTAGCTATGGATTTTTGCTTCCTCCTAGAGGAAGCAAATTCTTTTGTACGGCATTATGGATTTACCCATATAATTCAGCAAACGAACAATGACAAGTCAGACCTTATAACAGGAGTAGCATTAGATAAGATATGTCTTGTCATGGTTCATTCGCTGAAATGTATGGGTAAATAAATCCATACTGCCGTATAAATGAAAAAAGTCAAAACTACCTTTTGTAGATAACGACTTTCTTCATTTGTATGGCAGTATTATTATCTTAAGGAACGTGATTGTTTGTTTGAATCAATTCAAAACTTTTCGAACAGTGTCTAGATCGAATGAGCGCATTTTAATAAAGGTGAATGATGTCGACTGTATTATGAACGAGGATTATTCTAGTATCAGTATAAAGTATTTTTTATCAGTATAAAGTATTTTTATCAGTATAAGGTATTCTGTATATATTTGTTTTGATAAGAAAAAATAAACTCATTCTAATACTGGACACTTTCAGTTTTCTTAGTACGCACAAGGGGTACATCCTACATTTTTCATGATTTTTTAAAAATGGTCCATATTGAGAACCCATTTTTTCAAATCGAGAAATTTCATGTTTTCGTTTTCTGGTTATTATGTTTAAGGGTCTTTCGCTAAGGAGGGTATTAAGTGGGCTTGAGTTCCCAATAGTTTTATTTTCCTATATTAATATTATTGCTTGCAATGTAACCTCAAGTCTAAATTGAAGAAAAATCTATTGATTTATCGGTAAAAATAATATAAAACTTATTTCCACAAAGAATTCAGAAACTTTGAGAAATTGAAAAAGCTGTATGTCATGCATTTTGCTTGAATTTCCGAGATTAATAATAAATAATTCTGCCAAACCTTTGTCGATCTATATGAGCAAATCCACCATACTTTTAACTTTTGAAACCGTTTTTTATAGTTTTATGCATCTCTGCATTGTACCGTTTGAAGTACATAAACGAGACAGGGTGTACCATATCTAATTTTTACGTAGAAAACCAGGCGTATAATCCGTATTAGTGTGCCACGCACGGCGCAATTTGGAGATGCACAACAGTTAAAATATTTACTTTTTTAAAAATTAAAAGTACGGTGGATTTGCCCATATATTTCTCAATTAATTCTGTTTGCTGATTATTTCTAGAATGTGTGCCTATTTTCTTACTGAATAAAATAGCCTCGAAGTATACAAATTATGCAAACATAAAATAAAATAAGTGTCGTACTTATTCATTTCTTCGTCAAGCTATCTTGAAATTTCGCGCGAACATTATTATATATATTATTATTTATTATGTATTACAATATTATTTAAAAATAATGATTTTGATTTTGCTAACGACCCTCTTTAAAAGATTCTGCATCAAAACATTAATAAAATAATCACATTTCATAACAGCTTTTCAAGCAGTTTTGCTGTTTGAAGTTTAAATCTATTTTCTTCATAAACGTAATATTTTTTTCCATTGACGAAGCGGACTGTTTCCCGCTATCATTACATCTTGACTTAATTATCTGAAGAGGGACATGAAAAAAGTGTCCGAAACGTCGTTTCAAAATAAATGGTGTTCATTTATTTAAAAGAAACCTTTCCTGGTAGACAATTGGCCATCAGATGCAAGATACACATATAAACGTAATATATTCGAAATAGGGGTGTCCTTACACTAGTGTAAAATTAAAGAGCGAAAATAAAAAAAAAATCAAATTTAAAACAATAAACAGAAGTAAATTTAGAAGTTATTCTAAAGAAATAGTAGTATTTATAAGCCGATTCCTCTGTAAATTCATTTATTTTTATAGTGCACAAGATTATTTTTTATTCCACCTCAACCAATATTCAGCAATTTTTTAAAATCTATTAAAGTAAAATCATAAAGCATAAAACTTGTTAAATCCCTCGAAAAACCATAATAAAAGAAAAAAGTAACTCGTGAGTTTATTTATTTTCGATAAAGTTAAAATCAATAATGTTTTTTCTGTAAGCTAAACCAAGCGAATCAGTTGATTTTATGGAATGGATAAAATAAAGAAAATCTTGAATTTGCATGAAACACATGGAAACGTTCGTTTCAAGTAACAATCCAAAGCAGAATTTCTGCAAGGATCGGGCAGTCGAGCGATACATTTAAATTGGCTAACTAACCAGAATTGCTCAGTCTCTTGAGTCTGGGCAGTTTCTAAGCAGTTACTCCAGACCGAATGTAACGCTCGGCTGTTCAATTTCCACCAGAGTGAACATCATCTCAAAATATGGTAAATATAACCTAGGTCAATTTTGTATGGAATATCGAGAGAGTTAACTTTGCAAACTCACAAAGCAAGCAAGCACATCTCTCTTAATTGCGTACCCTTTATCGTCGTTTATTAGTCACATTAAATAAATCATTTGTTTAAGGAGATGACTTTCTGTAGTTAATGGTGTGTCATTTTATAATGTCATTATGTAATAAAATTTCCATCGATAGATAATGTTTATTATAAAATTTTTATACATAAAAAATAAAAATTTTATTAACATGCAGTATGGCTAAAATATCATAAGAAAGATCAAAACTTCAACTTTCTGAGCCTAGCTTTTAATCTCGAGATCTAGTTTTTCTGGAAAATCACTTTCGGTAAAAAAATCGATAATTTGAGAAAAATACACATAAAAAAGCAATTTAAAAACAGTATTTTCTCGCTATTTTGATGGGCAACCGTATCTGATATTATTTCGAGCGAGCGTATTTAATGTTAATGAAAAGCTTCTATTAGTTTTTATTTAATTACCTAGTTTGTTAACTGACGTAAGAAACTACTTAAATCGTTAAAATCACCATTCTTATTGTTTCAGTACATAAACTCCGGATCGTCTTTTATAAAAACTTCACTCACATTCTTCTTTTTTTATTATTTTGAAAATTTTTTTTCTCCACACGGCGAGTAAAGTGCGTGATGTACGCCCTGCGGGCGAAAAACAGCCTACGCATTTTACGCTCCTCGTGGAGAAAATTAGTGTATGCAGCACGGGAGTAAGTAAAGAATCCCTCAGATAGCATATTTGTTACTCTTGCCTTCGACTCGGGCGACAATTATATGCGATCTGAAACATTCTTTACTTTTACTCCCTAGGTGCATAATCTACTATCTTTTTATTATACTAGCGGATGTTCATGCACGCAAAGCGCGCACGTGCTGCTGCGTAATTTAAACTTTAACCTCACGTGAGTTTGTAAGCAAATAATGTGAAGTAGACTACATTTTTGAGTAAATTGACCAATCAGAACACTAATGATTTTTCAATTCGAGATTTAATCGCGTTGGATCTTTTATAGATCAATAACTAATTAAAATATAAAGTAGGTAATCGAAAAAAAATAATAATTTCAATAATACTCACAAAGGTGAATTTAAATTTCTTTCATCTCAAGAATTTCAATTTAAAACTAGTCTACTTTTAATTCAAATCTCCTTTGATGCGCATTATCCTGGAAAAATATACATGGAAGATTGCGCGCAGTTGATCAGTTTACGGGGAAAGAGACCATTTGGATTAGCTCCCGAGAGCTTAATTGAAAACGTATCTCAACTTCTACGCCGTGCGCGTAGTTATGCAACTTATTATAACTTGCATAAGTGGATGGAGAAAGGAGACGAGGTGAGAAAGAAACAGATATCATTGTGGAAGAAAAGGAGAGATCAGACGTCTGCCCAAGAGGCTTAAAACTGCCGGTTCCCACGAGCGTCCCAAAGAAGCTTTATCCGCATCGCTCGCGTTGTCGGTCGCACGCTCCTTCCGTCTCGCGCTGCGTGATGGCTGGAGTCAGTGACGAGGCGGGAGGATGCCAGGAATGGAAAAATCCAATCCCAGAGATGAGTCTTCGCACTTTTCGTCTACATCTACTGGGTGCTGATGCACGCCTATGCACACACACAACCACGCCCGCCCGAATCCTTCCTAGTATTCCTGAGATATCAGTTTCCCTTAGCCTCAAGGGACTTAGCGTTCTACCGTCACTGCTTTTCGTTTTTTTTTAGTTTTAGTTCTTAGTTATAGTTCTATGAAGGGGCAAGTCTGGGTTCAAATGTTAAAAAATAGTTTTTCTGTTACTCATTTTGGTTGCAAATTTTCATAAGAAAAAGCTCTTGTACATCGTTTTTTGAAATGACACTTCTTTATACTTTTGAACAAAAATGTAAAGTAGTAGAAAGTATCTTTTTTGTGAAAAGCTCGTTTGTATAACTAAAATGAATTAAAATACATTGAATATTTTCAAAGTCGGTTTGTATTCTAGTTTTGTATTAAATATTATCTTTCTTTCAAAAAGACACACACACATCCATACACACCCACACACACACATACACACACACCCTTACACACATATATATACATATACTGTATATAAATTCTCAACAGAATTTGTTTTACTTTGTCAAGAAAAAGGTTTGAATTATTTTATTTATGTGCAATCCGACTGACCGGTGATATATTTTACCAATTGTAGTCACGGTCGCCACCGCTAGGTTTTGTGTTAATCATCGTTATATTGTAATTGTACTTTTTTATAAATGAATGTAATAAAATTCACATAAATGTAAATAAAGTGTAATACACTGAATAAAATTTTGCGCCGTGAGAACTAAAAGTACGGCTTGGACAACGATACTGTTTAGCTGATTGTATTGGTACAGTTGTGAGAGTCATACAAGATACACTGAAAGCACTTATCTATAGAGTTCTTTTGACGAAGCAATAACTAGGTGATGATTCGACATACATGTATATTTTTTTCATTACAATAATCTCGATTGATACATACACTAGATTACATGAAATACACAAATGAAATACACAAAAGCGGATTTTTTGACTTTTTTAGGTTATAACTTAAAAATCGGCTTCGCGTTATAGCGTTGTCAACAAACAAATACAGGCGGCAAAACTAAATCGTATAGCGTTGAGCTGTACAAATTTTCCGCATCTGATCAATAGTGCCGTTACATTATACAAATAAATAGCTGCTTCAGCCGTCTATAAGGGTAAATGATCAGTATAAACAGTGCTAGTACAGTAAATCGAAACTATGTTTTCTACAGCCTAAAATTTTTTTCAGTGTAAATAAAGTACTTTTTAGGTTATGTAAGTGAGTACTGAGTGTAGTTATGACATTTTTGTGACATCGTGTTTGACATGATATCTTGCAATACAAGACCACATCTTGTTTTTTGAATTTTTTTGTTTATTTTTCCTGAATTTTAATTTAAAAAAAATCTATTTCTATATCTATAAATCAAATACAAATATTAAAATTCAAATTTTCATTAATAAAAAACTCCAAGTTGGAAGAAATAGAATCTCACAACTTTTTCAGCTTCCATAACTCTCTCTCTCTCTCCCTCTCTCTCTCTCTCTCTCTCTTCTTTGGCAATGCATTAGCACGTAAAGGAGTTCTCGAAAAAGCAATTACACGCGTTGAGATAAAAGAGCAGCGCACGACTTGGCAGATAGGAAGCCAAGCGAACTGGCAAGAGTGCGCGGGAGAGTGAGAGGGGAACCCGAGAGCTTACGAGAGGAAGAGGATCTTTGGTATCTTTTAAGCGTACCGCTCAAAGTCTCTTTTGGGGGCGCGTATTCGTGCGCGTCTCGATATACGCGTAAGATCGCTTCGTCTTTATCTCGGCGAGCTAGCCTCTGGCTGCTTATTTGATTGCAAAGTTCACTCGCGGCCTTTTCCTGGGACGATGAGCGCGATGTAGGTGAAAAACAAGCCGGCGAGCAGAGAAAAATTTCCATCCTTGATATCGATGCATCATTTAATTTCAACAAGTACTTAAATAAGTGTATCAACTACTTAGTGCTCCACTCGCAGGATATTTTTAAGTATTCTCATCTCCTTAGGAGATATAGTAATTTGTATATTTTCCTTATACGATTGCGAAAAGATGAAGCGACAAGATGATAAGACTTTCTTTGACATATCGAGAATAATTTTTTTTGTTTATGTATAAAATATTATTTCGTGGACTATCTATAAAATACTTCTATGAATAAAATAATGGCACCATTATATTGAGAAAAGATTAGTTCAACTTAATAAATATTAAACTCAAAACGGTACGACAGATCACTTACAATAAAATAATTTTTTTTAAAGAAATTGAAGAAGATTTTTAAAAAAATTGAAGAAACGTTAAATCAATAAAATTTTATAGATTGTCAGCAATAAAGTCTTCTTGAATTTAACAACATATCTTTGCAAGCATATCGTCGTTAATACAAACTTATATCTCACCAGGTTAGTTATTTCTAGTGAGAGAGTTCTACTCAATTCAACTCTATAATTCTTAATTATACATTACTTTGCGTGAACACAACTTCTGTCAAAACTCAATCTATTTAAGGACGTTCTCCGAGAAAGCGATTTTCTTGTGATTTTCCTGAAACTTCCAGTGAACGTTTGATTTAATGTCCTTAGTACATGCTTCAAAGCCTCGCGTCCATAGCGGTATTCAAAATAAAAATATTTGACTTTAAAGTTTTAGCGTTAACACGGGATCCCTATCTAAGCC
>UXGD01006661.1:0-12145 GCA_900474315.1 Torymus auratus
CCCCCCCCCCCCCAAAAAAAATCACTCTCTGATAGCCTTCAATTACCCAACCTTCAGTACAACTTAATCCACGATGAAAATTTGCCTTACTAATGCGGCTCCCACTTGCACAAGATTTTTCGCAATTTTCGGCAACAATGGGTTATCACGCGCTCACGCATCCGCCGCCTCTACTCTCCCTCTCTTTTGCACGCGCAAAATGGAGATAAAGTGGTATAATTGCAAGTGCGCAGCGTTGGCCCTCCCCCTTCCCCCTTTCCGCGCAATGAATTAGCCTGGAAATATCGAAGCGATTTGCCGGTCGGCCGGTACCGGGGAATCCACTTTTTTTACCCTCTTCCCCCTCCATTCCGCGTATAGAGGTTTACGATGAAAGCGCACACACCGCGTGAGAGCTAAATTTTAGCGAATTGCAAATTTTTCAAGTATTTATGCGCGCGCTCGGATTATTCGCATTAAAATAATCGCGAGCGTTCAGGTGACCAATAAAGTTTCATTTGTCCGCCGCGGGATATTAACTGCGCGTGGCAGTGCGCAAGCGGCGGCGGCGGCGGTTGAATGGAATTCGTGTATAAATAAAAACCAGACGGAAAGAGCTGCTCGCGGATAACGAACTTTGGCGGGGATTTGCAGGATATCGCGGTGGCTGAAAAATTTAATAAATAAAATGGGCGGGAAATTTTGCAAATGTTTTAGTTTGAAAATAAAAAGCAAATTTTTGTAAATTATTCATAAAATAAGTGTATTTTCAAATTGTACATGTGGGATAGTCGGGGTGGGGTAAAGATATAGTTTGTTGGATCATGTTCTTAATAAACAAGAATACCGAATAATAAACGTAATAAATATCGTACGCAGAAAAATGGATTATGCGTATATACATATACGTATAATCTTTCATAACGCTCGCGACCATCAGGTTATTATCCTCATAAGCGGATTAAATTTGGCGAATCCAAGAGGCAGCCGCAAGCTTTTACTTCATAACACGTTGATGAGAAGAAAATGTGCATGAATATGACGAAATTTCAATTAAACCATGGTACCTCTCATCACGGAACAAATATAACCACATGACAATGACGTGAAAAAAATACATTAAAATAGTAGATACGTATTATGTGAAAATTAAACTTGTAGTACTAAAAAAATTTATTTATTTAAAAATGGTATGAATATTGTCATATTATTGTGAATAGCTATAGATTTATAAATTTTGTATAAATTTATCAAAACTTAAGTTTGATAATCCGATTCTTTTTCACACAGTGAGATAGAAAAAAATGTTAAGAAGTTTTCTCGTTTAAACGAAAGAAAAATTTACAATATATGTATGCATGTAAATAAATGCATAAGATATCTTGCAAGACACCGTCCGACTGGCGGTATACCCTTGCATATACGTATACTTTGCATGTTTTCCCAGAAACTTTGATCACGTTTTTCTGAATCTTTCTTGCATTTATGAAGGGCATTTTTCAAAATTAAGAAGTTGAATATAATGCACGAAATTCGAATATTATTATGGAATAATCAATTACATTATTTATAAAAATATCGAAAGTATTCACACTAATCATGCAGACTTTTTTAATTTCAGTTGGTTTAAACGAATTTAAAGAAGATGGAAAATTACCTTTTGTATATGTAAATTTGTTGAAATTCGGGAAAATTTCAGTTGCGTATTCAGCGCAAACATAACAATGGACGCCCATGCGACTAGTATTATCAGTTAAATTGTTCCGACGAATCTTCGGTTAATTGCATGAGGGCGTATTAATCAGGCGAAATTGCGCATAACACGCACTTAGCCTTCGCAATCCCTATCGAAACGTAATATCCAATTCACGGGTAATCTACGGAAAGAATAGATAATCGTTCCATTTACCAATGCTTACATACGCAGTATTTCGTACATGAAATATATTTTGCATGATTGTTATAAATGTGTATGTTTTGGAAACAAACCTTATCTCATAATGCATGTTTCTAATTATAATTTAGATATAATTCATTTGTATAATTAATACTATTCACTTATTAATAATGAGCAAATTCCTTTCCTTATTATGTGTATGCATCGGTGCCAAGTTTTAGAACGAGTAACTTTTAAGTGATATAGTTTACCGTTATTTATCGTGATAAATTTTAAAGGTGTTATATTACCTTTTTCGGTTTCTATACTTTATGTCTACTATAGGTTTTATTATGTTTGATTAAAATTTCTATTGAAAGTATTAGACAGCACTGTGCAACTTGAATTTATCGCTTGCATGCGCATTTATGTGTTCACCAACTTCTTTTTCTACAAATTTATTTACGCTACTTTAAATATTCAAAGCCCACTTGGTCCCATTTCGTTGGTTTTTAGTGCTTAGTGTTTTTTTTTACATTTTTTCAATTAGTTTCATATTCTTTGAACTTCTCTCTATCTTGTTTTCTCTCGCGCGATACCACTTCTTCACTGTTTCCGCTTTCTATCTCTACATCGCTATTTGTACTATGAGAGCATAAATTTGTACTATGAGTAACAATTTGCATGTATTTCATGTACTCAGTTCTTGTGATTCTCGCAGATCATTAAGCTATTGTACTCGTCACTTTCCCGTCTGTTTGTCTTAAAGCTATGGTCAAAAGCATCACTGTGTCATACTAATTAAGGAGTACAATTATTTGTGTGGCCTGTTTCTCGATGTACTCTCTAAAAATGAATAAGTAAAAAATTGCTCACTGCGATAGAAGTGAAAAATCGACTACTTTCATTAGCGAATATTCACTAAAGTATTAATAAATTGTTTCACTTATTCGCACAAGTGCACGACTTTTCACTTAATATACATTTCTAGAAAGTATGTGCAACTGATTCCGTTTAGTCGCAGTTGTCGGGTAACTTGCACATCGCGACAGCATGCTTTTTAAAACAAACGAAATTCAATGACTCTTAATACTTTTTAAATTTCAACTAAAGCCACAATTTTAATTTTTTCATTTTGTCATTCAAGATGTTCAACGAAGGTGGCGTGGAATTCTTGAGATATTTTTTAATAAAGATCTTGGTAGAAAATTAACCAGCTTTTCTGTATCAGCTTTTATAAATTAGCTAGATTTCTTAGTCGTATATAAGCTACTCTGTTAACTATAATCTAGCTAAAAATTAGCTATTTCTTGAGTTATCAATTAACTAATTTTCTAGCTAAGAATTGCTTAACCTGTGAAGATATATTTTTCTTAAAAAAAATGTTTTCTCAAAATATTCTCGCGAATTCACATTTTTATAAGGAATGCGGATACTTATAGTTACAAGAAATGGATAATGCCTACGACACACTATATATATTCCATACCATTTTTTGTATTTTGTTCTTAGCTATAAAGTTAGCTAAAAAATAGGTAATTTATGGTTTACATTTCTACCAAAGCTTAAGCATATTTTCGTCAGATTTAATGGTAAAAGTATGACGTTATTACCGGGATTTCTAGCCAATCTTTAGCCAAAAATTAACCATATTCGGAAAATTTAGCTAATTTATAGCCAGAATATGCATAAGATTGCCCCAAGGGAGCGTCAAATTTTTTACTTTTCGACTAATTAACGACAATGCGTTGGTAAAACTTAGGTTTTTCGCAAATGGGCCTGTTAGCTTATTATACGTAATAGGCGTGGCGCCAGCAGCGGCAAAAACGAAATTCGCGGCCGCACTCGTGCGCATTACCACACTATTCACGAGCTCAGCTCTTACTCAAGTCGAATTTCGTGTATATATATACATACAAAGGCCAGCCGCACGTAACTCTTCGCGCGCGCGCTCGGAAAATCCAATGAAGGATTATTTCGTCCGTGGCGAAACGAGCCTCATTATTCTCTCGGCGCAGAGCGGCGCGCTTCTGTACAAGATATATATACTCGCCTTTGCCGGGCTTTTGTTTAGCGTTTTGCGCGCAGCAGCAGCAGGCGCGAAGATATAATCGAGTTTGCATACGCCGTAATTCACTCGCTCTTCTCTTTATTATTACTCGCTTCTTGTCGCTTCTTCCCTATATTACAGTATATTATATATAGGCACACACGTTAGGTATATACGATTGTTTCTTCTATTTTCCACCTGATTATCGGACGCGAATATGTGTGTATGGATTAAATTGCCGAACCGCACTGACCGCGCGCGATGCGGCCACTTTGATAAACGTATAATGCCACTCGTGTCGTCGGTGGTATAAACATTGCCGTGGGTTTATATTATAGGCGAGCAATACTGCCGCTACGCTGAGTGGCTCGCGCTCGAGCGCGAAATCATTTTTGAGATTTTGATCTGGCCGCGCGCAACTGCCGGCTTTTTTTTATTGCGCTGCGGTTGGTGTGTGTATATAATCCCGGGCGCGTTTGAGTACCGAGATGTTAATTTATTTGGGTATAGCGTGCAAATGTTTTTTTTTTCAGGGTAATTAATGTTGGTTTTTGGTTCTACGAGTATTATAGGTTTATTTACGGGGGTTATTTGTTACGGATCAGGAAAATTTTGCTAGGTTTTTAAGTATAAAGGATAAAGATAATTCTATAAGTTATAATATCAAAATAATATTGCGGTTTATCGGTTTTTTATATTGGTATATAAAAATTAATTCAGAGGTTGCGTCTGCTTATACGGTTCGAATGAATTGTTGTATGCTACAAGAAGAGCTGATAAAAAATTTACTGTTAATTGTACAAAGCATCAAGTAAATTTCGTGAAATTTAATCACTCTGACTGTGAAGCATCGAGTTGCGTTCAAATTACAGATTTTATATTCGGCAACTTTGCCAATAACAAATACAGCAGATTCTTTCAGCTAAAAAAGCGTTGTTGACTTGAACAAATGCTACATTCCAACAATCGAAAGGCAGAAACTCTCTCTGTTTATATATTCATTGATAAAAACTTTATTTACCCATTTTCATCCTATTTTTCAACAGATGTAAAATGCACTACTCTTTGTACCTACCAGTTCATCAGTTTAACCAAATTTTTTCCTTATATTCTGCGCACAACAGCTTGAGATTATTTATTCCTTGAGTATAATAATAAAATAAAAATAAAATCGGTCTCAATCATAATTTCAAACTTACACTGTCAACACTTCACTTGAATTTCCCAAAAAAAAAGAAGCGACATCGTGAAGCACTTTAATCCCCAACATATTTACCAATTCCATCTCTATAAGTATCCTTTCCCAATCCTCGTTCCACTCACCACCACACCACTATACACCACCTACATCCCCATCCAAAAAGCGAGCTCTCAGAACCTCGTATATAGTTGTGCTCCGCTTGGTCCATCTTCCTGCCCTTTATTCTCCCCTAACTTCACCCCCCTTCCAGCAGCTCCTACCGCCTCTACATTATACATCCACTCGCTACCGGCGCATCTTCAGGCCTTACAGTAAAACCACGAGCGAGAGAGAGAAAGACCGCGAGAGTTAACCCGTCCGCTCGCGTCGGGCATTAATTCGCCCCCGCGTGCGCGTGGAAATTCGCGTTTAATTTGCGCGCGTGCGCGCTCGGAGGGGGAGAAAAAAGCGGCCTGTACACGCGGGTGGCTGCGAAACAAAGCGCGCACGCGTTCGTAAAGCGATTAGTGAGGGCCCGGCCGCTCTTTTTTACCCGCCGCAGACACGCGTGCGTGGGTGTGTGCACATCATGCATGCAGGGGAGGTGGGATGGAGCTTTTTTTGGGGTTAGGGGAGGTTGAATTTGTCGAGATGGGGAGAACGTACGTGCGGAGATGTATGAGGATGGGTTTGATTATAATTGTGTCTTTTTTTGTATGTGAATGATTTATTTGACATTTAGCATGTTAAATTATGTTATTTACGGGTTTGATTATAAAATTTTACGATATGTGTCACTACATTATGATGCATTTTATTAGTTATCAAGGGGGTCATTAACCCGTGAGCCAAAATACCCTGAAAAAATATATAATAAAATATAATTATACATAGGGTGACATCACCAGTGGTGGAACAGACACTATTTTGAATGTACATTTTTTAATAAAAATCGTTGATAAAATATATTTTTAATGTTTCCGGCTTCATGAAGCAATGCAATATCTATGAGTTAAATTGGTCTATAGATTATTTATCGGGGTTCATTTTATCAGAAATTTTGCCTACTTATTTAGGTCATACATTTACGTCTACGAACCCTGAATTGATTTTTTAATTCGAAAACGAAATAACGTTAATCGAGTGGTAAAATAATTAATTCTTTAAACTGCCTTGTTAACATCTTATTTTTACTAAAAAATATTCATCACTTTATATTAATAAAATCATAACGGAAATAACGTACGTGGAAAAAGAATATTTCAATTTATTTTATTGGATTTATTTAAATATCGATTTATTGACGAAGTAAAATCGACGTGTTGGAAATTCAGTACTGATATAAAGATAGAATTTTATCAGTTGAAATTTTCAATAAATTTTCATCTAAAAAAATATATATAAGAGGAATGATTTAATTATGGCATAAATTTCATCAATGAGAAGCTGTTACATCTTGATTTTGCAGCGAAATTTATTCCTGAAAAAGTCAATATTCATACGGTTCAATCCAACAATAAAATTATATTCTTCACGATGTCTTTCAGAAACCCCGAGCAATTCAAAGAACTTATTTTCGCACACTTATGTATATTTTAAACGTATAACTTTTGACTTATACAATTTCACAATTCTCACGTTAATAAATCCTGAAATAGCAACAATGCCAACAGCCCCAATCACATACTTTCCAAAATTCAAATGACACCATTCTCGCCACGTCCGGCGAACTGAATTTTCGTTAAATTAAACCAAACCCTCCCGGCCCAAAGCTCTCTTTCTCTCTTCCCCCTTCTGAACCGTATACTCGCGCATAATAGTTACTCGACGCGTCAAACGCAAACAAACGCTAATAATTGCAAATTCCGCGCAGCAGCCAAAATTAGTTTGTTTCATTAACATCAACGCACCCGCTCTCGAATTTCTTTGTCATCAAAACCACCGCACAACAACCGCGCGCTAAACTTAATAACAAACGCGCTCGCTCTCTCTTTCACCTGCCACATGGCGGTGTACGCGCACAGTCAAAATTTAATTAACGGTATAAATATCGCGAACGGTAACAACGCTCTGTCCTCATCTTCCTCTCTCTCTTTACCATTCGAGCGCAATTTGTCGAGCTCGATGGCTCGTCGCCGCCAAAACTCGAGTGCTGCGCGTTTTCCGATTCTTTCTCTCGTCGTGTCCCCTCACTCGAGGATTCGCTGCGTCACCTATTTAGAACGCGGCGCGTACAATACAGCAGCAGCGCACATTTCCCTATATAGATACGTCTGGTGAATCAGGTGCCCATTGTTTTTTACCATCGGCCCCTCCGCGTTCTCGGGTATATCACAACCGCATTCGGATCCTGCTGAAACGCGCGGTAGCCCCGATTTCAATGCCGCGCGGTCGGATGATGTAACGATGCGTCGACGACCGCCGCCGCCGCCGCTGCCTCGTCGCAATTAACTCTCGCGAGGCTCTTTTATTCGGGCGCCCGCGGCTCGAGAGGCAGAGAATAGATTTAATTCGATCGTTTATTGTTTCGCCGGATGGCTGATTGATGGGGAGGAGAGAGAAAAGAGTGAATGGCGGAAAGAGAGGGTTGATGGTTTTTTATAGGTATGTGTTTGTGAGTATGGGAGAGTGAGAGTGAGAGAGGGTTGTAATCGATTTTGCGAGATAGATGAGTCGGCGAAGGATAATTAAATGTTGCTGGCGTTTTTGCTCGATTTTTGACCACAGTGGGAACGTTCTTTTTATGGAATCTATACGTGTATGAAACATTGACCAATTGCTGACCAATTCTTATGTATTTTATAAATCTTAAAATTGTAGTCATATCCATGTGCGCTGAGGGCGCTTCAATTTTTCATAGAAATCGGAATCAACAGATATTTTAGACTTCGTTACTGTATTTTTTATTAACATTCTCTTTCAGAAAGCATAATATATTATTTATACTAAATAACAGATTTTAATTCTACAAATTTTGATTTTGCTTACGGCATTTATTTTGTTATTAAATTGTAATACAAAATTTTAATCAATTGGGATATTGAATAATTTAATGATTATTTAATTGATTCACTCAAATGTACATATAAATCATTTAATTAATTTCTATATGAAAATATTTATTTTATATCAGAGAACATTTTGAATTTTCGTGCTATTCAGACTGGATATACAACCATCGACGAATCGTATTGCTTCTTTAAATGCTTCATAACATCCTGCTATCATATTTTAAGAGAGAGAAGAGAAAGAAATTAAAAAAACGTTTGTTAAATGTGAAAGAGATTTAAAAGCAATCTTGTACTTTAATTTGTATTTATTTAAAATTGATAAAACTATTAATCAAACGGTATACCTTTGAACCTCGATATTGCTTTTAAACGAGTTGATATTTACGACGTGATAAAATTTTCAATTTTAAATCTAATAGAAAAAAAAAACTGGAGAATTTCAAATATATATATTTTTTACGTCAATATCCCGATACCATATAATATCCATCCCAAAGCTAACGTTTTCATTATTTATTATTATTAGCGTACACAACCACATATTACTTAAAATGAACAAAATTAATTGAACTTCTATACGAAACTGTAATTAAATTACAAATTGAATTTAGTTTTATTTCACCAATAATACAATACGAAATCCTTTAAAAAGAGGGAAAACGGTTCTGCGAAAGTCAATATTCCCACTACAAAACCCTTTGCTTGCTCTTTTTCATCATATCATCGTCCGCCCGCTCTCGACAAGCTCGAAAACCCTTACTTTAAAAACAAACAGTAGTAAATACAAATCCGCTGTCGCTGCTTAAACTGCTACCGCAGTCACTCCTCCCTCTAATCCTGCCACCGATATCGGCGCTGCATCTCGTCGGCTAGACTCCCAAAGATCTTATTTGGATACACACACATAAGAGAGACGCACACGCATGTGTATATATACCCTCGACGACGAATGCAACTCTAGAGAGAGCGACAATTTGCATTTTGAAAGACTTCTTCCTGCGCCATAACAATAAAACCGGAGACGGAGAGCATTAGCCTGCCGGCGAAAAAAGAGGCCGAAATCACGGGGCCGCGTAATTTATGCCCGTTCTTGTGTTTCGCCAGTTTCCTGGATTTCTCACGCGCTGCGCGGGCTTTGACGCCTTATTCGCCTCTCTCGAACTGTATATACACGCAAGCTTTTGGCACGTTAACGAGTGGAGATTAGCGATCTCTAAGCGCGTGCGCCGAGCTGAGACACACCAGCTGCGTGATCGCAGATGGCACAATCGGAGGTATTATGGTGTAGTGCTCTGAGTGGCTTAACAGCGGACGTGCTTTAATTTGTTGCGCGGTCTATAGTACACGGGTTAGAGATTGGTGATGATAGAGATATTACTTTTATGTGTTTACTCTAAAATATCGGGAAACGATTAATAAAACAGAGATATAGCGTAAAAGTCAATAGAATATAGCGGTGAGCAGTTTTATCTGATCGGTTGATAGAGCAGGTACTGGAACTGTCGTTGTTCCCAAAATAATTGGTACGATGCGCAATCCCCATTAATTACCAAATCGACTGATGCACGCTACCCCCTTAGTTATTTTGATTATATCGATACGAGGAGGGGGATAGAATTCAAAAGGTAAATTTATACACGAAGGGGCGAGAGGTACTTATGTTTTGAATTTTGATGTTATTGTCTGGCAAAATTTTGTTTATTTAAAACTAAAAAAGGTACGCGGGAAAGCCAGACAAGGGAGAAGAAATCCAAAAATGTCATTCGTTCTTTGGGCGTGTAAGGAATCACGTCGTTGTTAAATAAATCACTTTCAAACTGTTATATATTGCCCTTCTTTGCATTATTTTATTTAAAAAAAACGTATTTGTATGGTAGAGTCGCTCTAATAATAATTATTTTAAATACAAACTAAAGTTTTAAATATTTTCCCTTAATTTATGTTTATTTCAAGTATTTAATTTATAACGAGTAAAAGAAACTTTGGTAATCCAAATTCATAACAACAATAGTATATAATTCAGAACGTTTATATTATATTATACTTAAATCAACACAAATCGAGCGACATGAATCATTAAACGGCAACAATTAGAGAATCTTTGTTTCAACGCAACAACACTCAAAATAATTAATCCGACGTAACGATGTCCCGGAATAAATTCAATGGTACATTACGGCAGGAAAAGATCATACCTCTTGAAATGTTTCGCAGAACAATTTATTTCACCGTATAATGAAATGATGGAATTCTGTTTCCCTAAATGAACGAAAAACATTTAAAAAAGAAAAAAAAAAATAAATGAAAATGATACTTAGCAGTTATATCTAATTACTATATATTCTTACAACTCTGATAGAAATAATAATCAATATAGCCATTATCTTTTTCACACTGACATACACTAAACCACCCAAATTTCCATTTCTATCACACAATATACGCAATTACTCCAACTATTACCCAACCTAAAGCTTATTATAAACCCTCTTATCTACCCCGCGAGCAAAAAAAAGGCGAGAGAGAAAGAGCCTATAAAACTAATTTTTATTTAAATTCACTCTCATAACCATTAGCATATCCCCCCCATCGCATAATCAGCAACCCCTGCAACAATCTCCGACTCCTACCTACTACTACTACTCCACTGTACATACGATTGCCCTCGAGCACACCCGTGTCGCAACGACTGTTTAATACCTAATTATTTTCGACGAGGGCATCAATCACGCCTCGGTCCCCTCTTCTCCTATATATATACATATACACCGTCGCTACGCGTAATCCCGATGAACCGTAACGAATTACTTCTCCGTTATACAACACGACGACCCCTCTCTCGAATAAAAAAAAAAAGAAAGAGCTCGAACGACGCTAATTCTCAAGCGCCTAGTACGCGAACGAAACGAAAAGACGTGGTGGTAGGGGGGAGTAAAATTCATCGGCAACTTGGCCATATCGAGGCTAATGAAAGCGCGTGCGAGTTCCGCCGGCATAACGTATTGCGCAATAAACGCAAACGGGCTCCTTATTGTTATGCAAATGGCCGAGAAGCAAGCGAGCGAGAGAGAGAGAGAGATACCCCTGGCGCGTATCTCCGTGGAGACGCTTGCGCGCGGTCTTGCGCACCCACCCCGTTAGATTACTCTCTCTCTCTCTCTCCGCGCGCAAGCGTCTTAGACATTAGAACGCGTGGGCGTGTGTGTGTATATATTGTTTAGCAGAGCGCTGCATTGGACCGGAAGCCTGATGAAGTTTCGCCCGGAGGTGGAGGAGGAGCACCGTTTTATATAAGATTGCGCCGCGCCGAGAGTTGCGATTGTTTGGATTCGCTGATTATGTGCGATGCGTGCGCTGTTGAGCTTAAGAGATTTGATAGGGCTGCCGCTGCCGGTGCATAGGTATACAGAGAGTGTACACGATGCAGAATTGTGCGCGATGCGCGACTTTTGAATGGGATGTTTGCGATTGCTCGTGAATACATGCCGGGCTGTTGTAATAATAATAATGGAGCTACTGCTGTTGGAGTTTGTACAAGAGGAGCTTTACAGACGAGTCGCAGAAGTAGCTTTGAAGGGCCAATATTTAGTTTCGAGATGAAGTATGTTATTGTTTTGGGTTGCGCGGAAGGATCGAGCGAAGTGAACGAGCAAAGGAATTATCCGAGGTTATAATATTGTGTGGATGGCTATAGAAGGATGAAATGTGCAAAAAAGTGTGGTTTAAATCTTCTATTCTAACAATGCTCACCGGCTTCCACTGTAACCTTAAGGTAGTTAAAAAGGTAGCTAAAAAGTTATATCTCAAATACGTGAGTCAAAACATCAATGGTTGACATTTGGCCAACGATGTATAACTATATGTAACAAAGTTTTTTATTTAAATGCATGTTTACTATTTTTAAGTAGTAGTAGTAGTAACTATAATTGGTCTAGTTATAACCATCGGACCTATTTATTTGAAAATAAAATGACATTCATTTCAAAATTTCGGCTAACCTCAAACTTTGATTGATCATAACTTTTGAACTAAACGATAAATCTTTTTCA
>UXGD01006662.1:0-12144 GCA_900474315.1 Torymus auratus
GTGCCATCTCGGCTCGGCACTTTCTTAAACGCCGAGCCGAGATGACACTTTCTTAGACGCCGAGTCGAGATGGCACTTTCTTAAACGCCGAGCCGAGATGGCACTTTCTTAGACGCCGAGCCGAAATCGCACCTTTTTCTTCCCACCCGACGATATAATTACATCCTCGAAGTGAAAAAAAAAAATAATAATGCAGCAGACTAGTAACCGCACCAAATCAATTCTCTCTCCTCTTTTTTTCTCACTCGCGGAATGACACGCGAGAGCCTCTATATACGCGCGGGTGATAGCCCTTGTGCCCTCGCGTGCGTACACGCGAGGCGCCTCGCATGCAGTAGCAGCATTCCCGATATAAGACGCGCGCGCGCGCACACACACATAAAGTGCTACGTATGCATATATAGCTCAAGTATACGACATAAAGAAACGAGGGTGATGCGCCAACGAAAAAAAGAGAAGACAGAGAGAGAGCCTGCTATAAGTATGCATAAAGGCGCCTCTCCCTCCCTCCCGCCCTCTTATACATAGCGCACTCGACGCGCTCCGATTTTCCCCGCGTCTATGCCCACGGATGCAGAACACGCAAAGACGACGAGCTCTCTTGTACGCGCTCGTGTGCATAAGTAGGTATTATAAGTATTATACACGAGACATTGCCGCCGCCGTCGTTGTCGTCTCGTGAAAAGCGCGATGTGTCTTCTTGGCACGCAGCGCATCACACCCATTCATTCATAATATGCAACGTATGTATTAGGTACATATACATCGGTATAACACACGCTCGCTCAACCCTTAACTATGCAATTTGGAGCACGGGCGTGTATGTGGCTGACACATTATACTATATACACTGCCCGTCGCATAAATACGTGAAAATCCGGTGAGCGAGCATGCAATGTCTCCGATGTAAAGAATAATCGGCAGCATCGGCGACGTCAGCCGCTGCGCTATCCCGGCCGCGTGCAGATGTACTCACAATACATACCAGTACGTAGGTATAGGTATATACCTATACGCGGTAGTGACGAGTCCTGAAAAGAATTTTTTTTTCTTCCTCCGCCAGGAGAGGGAAAGAGAGAGCTCCACGAGTGTGCGCTGTGCAGGAGAAGGAGCAACGGCGAAATATATACTAAAAAAGGAGCAGGGGAGCGAGGGAGGGAGAACCGGGGTGCTATACAGAATGACCGACCGACTGCCGCCGCGTGCTATGCTATACCTATATATTACCTTGTACCTAGCTCTACCTACATAAGAGAGAGAGAGAGAGAGAGAACGTGAGAGAGAGAGAGGGGGGGAGAGACGCACGAATGCTGCGCGCTGCTCGGTGAAAAGTGAATTTGTCTCTCCTTCTCTCTCGCTCTCGTTTGTCTCTGTCTCTGTCTTTCACACGCTCGTAGTTGGCAGACGGGCAAGTATGCGTGTTCAGACTGTTCAGAGTGCGCGCAAGCAATACATATACGTGCGAGTTCTCCGGAGGTGGCTGGCGCAGAGAGCTAGCTAGCATATACCAGTATAGTATAGAGAGAGAGAGAGAGAGCACCAGACAGCAGCAGCACCGCGGAGGAGCGGTAGTAGTCGCCGGCGAGCCCGGACGATTCAAGGCGTTGCCGCGCGCCTCCTCTCCAAAAGGGAAAGAGAGAGAGAAAGCCTGGACCGAGCCTTCTCACTGACACTTCAACCAAGTGAGCAATTGAGCATGCAGTAGGAGCGAAAGCTCGTGCACACACCTACGAAGTCAGAGAGAGAGAGGGAGAAGAAGCGGCCTCGTGTGTGTGCGTGTGTCTAATATAGCGTGGGCTTTGTGTGTTCGCGCGCGCGCTGCATCGAGTAGCAGCAGCGACAGCAGAGGAGGAAGCCGCTGAGGATCGTCCCACGGGCCCCAGCATAGAAGCCGAACGACAACATGAGCGACAACGAGGAGGCCCTCAAGCGCCTCGTCCTACACGTCGTCGTTGTCATCGTGCCCAGCTGCATCAGCTGATCGACGGGGTATTAATTCCACACCAGCCCGATAGACGATCAGAGCTGCTCCGTAAGTTCTCTGCACTTTTTGCCTCCAGTCTTCTTTTTATTTCCCCTCCCTCTCTATCTTTCTTGCTTGAGCACGGCCTACTCTGCTTTGGAACATTTCAGGCGAGGGTTAAAGTTTATAGGGGGCCGAACTATGGGCGCGAGAAGTGCCGTGGATGTGTACTAAATACGTATTGCCGTGCAAACGCGGTAACGCGCCTCTGGATGGTCGGTTTCTCTCCTCCTTTGTGGCATGAGGAGGTCGGCTCCAGAGAGACCAACGCTCTTGATATTTGGGAGTTCGCTACAAAAGTTGCTTGTTTTGAGATTAAGCAAGGCCTGATAGCTATCAGTACTGACTGCTAAGAAAGATAAGGAACTGTCGCTGCTAACTCTCACGCTTGATAGCCATCAATGGTTCATTAAGTTTATAATATTCACTGAATACGCTTTGCAAATTGTTTACATTAAATCGAATGAACAAACAAAGAGTATCTGTTTAAAAGTAGTTACATGATTATCTGTATCATTAATCAATCACATTTTAATATTACTGCAAACTAGATAATTGTTCATCTTCTTTTATTAATATTTCTATTTGAAAGAGAATAAAGTACACTTTTTAATAATGTCATTTCCATATTAAGAAATAAAAATTGTTTTTCATAAAATTATTTGTTAATGTTGTCAAGGCTTTGTTCTTAATTTTATGAAATGGTGATGATTCACAAAGACTGCTTTTTTAAATGTATAAATGCTTACTAAGATTAGTCCTCAGTAATACTTTTTTTTTTTAATTTTGACTGTAAAAAATTTTGAAATAATCTTACCAATTATAAAGATTTTTCAGGATTCTGAGAGTACGCAGGTTTGCCAAAGGTAACTGCAGTAAGTCAGAACAGGAAAGATGGGTAATAAGCACAGTTGCTGTGCTTACTCCAGCCCTCAGCTTGGACGAAAAGAATTGCAAGGTGATGGCAATACCAGAAGTTTTGAAGAACACCTTGCAGAAGGTGAGATCAGTATAAACAATCTTCAACATATAAGTGAAAGAGAACCTGAAGATTGGGACTCTGATCCATCGTTGCATCCATGTGCTGGTACTATTTTTATGGAACGCTCTAAACAAGCTATTGAAAGTAAGTTCTAAATTTGTAAGGAAATAAATTTTACAATTAATTACTTTATACTATATTTATATTTACAAAATAGGTACTTTTTCATAAAAAATTAAAATTTGTCCATGACATATTTTCTCTCTAGAAAAAATAAAGTTTTTAATTTCATACTTACTTAATGTCTTCAAAGTTTCCATAATTTATGTTTACAGATGGATTAGTTAGGAAGAAAAGTCAATACCAAATAGCAGATACAAGACCTCTTAAAAAGAGCAGCAGTTGTAGTACGATATACTTAGATGACAGTACAGTTTCTCAGCCTAATTTAAAAAATACTGTCAAGTGTGTAGCTCTAGCCGTGTATTATAATATTAAAAATAGAACGTCCAATAGGCATATTGACATATTTGATGAAAAATTACATCCTCTAACTGTGAGTAAAAATAGATATTTCTATTAATAAAAAATATAAAAATATTTCGATATCAATTAATTAATTCTTTTAGCGTGATGGTGTTTCTGAAGATTACGATAAACACAATCCAGAACATAAGCAGATTTACAAATTTGTAAGAACTCTTTTCAATGCTGCACAACTCACGGCTGAATGTGCCATTATAACATTAGTTTATTTAGAGCGCCTACTCACATATGCTGAAATAGACGTAACACCTGGAAACTGGAAAAGAATTGTTTTAGGAGCAATTCTTTTAGCTTCAAAAGTCTGGGATGATCAAGCTGTATGGAATGTTGATTACTGTCAAATATTGAAAGATATTACAGTAGAAGATATGTAAGTTCATAGATTAATAATATTTAATTTAAAAATATTTTAAATTAAAAAGATAATATTACTAATAAATAAACTATTAGTATATATATATTTCAATTTTATAAATAATAAGTTTTTATTTATATTACAAGAATAATACTTTGAATAAATGATGAAATTCATTTATTTTTTTTTTTTTTAGGAATGAACTAGAGAGGCAATTTTTGGAAATGCTTCAATTTAATATTAATGTTCCTTCGAGTGTATATGCCAAATACTATTTTGACCTACGCACGCTTGCCGAAGCAAATGAATTGACATTCCCTAGCGAGCCTTTAAGTAAGGATAAAGCCCAGAAGCTAGAGGCAATGTCTAGAATATACGAAGATAAAGTCATGGCAGAAGTTTTACGAAATGGTATTAAAAAGTGGTCTAGTTTAGACAATGTGTGCATAGGTGGACCCAGGCGTAGTATAGCTATTTTGTCTTAAAAATTTAAACTGTTCCATAACCACAAGCAAATATTGCTTTTGTCTTTCTACAAAAAGTATGCCTGCAATATAATTCGAGTGATAAGAATAACCATTCAACAAGATGGTTTAGATGCTCGTTATGACTGTGAGAATGGCGTAATCAAATTTTTTATACAGTATGAAAGTTTTGTAAAGAAGGATGTAATAGTTGCGTGATTTATGTTTTGGAAAAGTGCTGTTTCTTTGTTAGGTATATAGTATTTACTTGGCATTTTAAAGTTAATTGTAAATTCGATATTGCTTATTACTAAGTAGAATTTTAATATCGATACTTAAATCATGTTACGGAAATATTTTATAGCTTTGATCTCGCATTTTCACTCGAGTCAAATTTTGATTAACATTTTTTTTTTTTTTTTTTTTTTTTTTTTTTTTAACAAAATATTAGATCAATTAATAATTGTACATATACTAAGGCTGATTTTTATTAAAAATTTTTATAGTATGAGGGGTAAATAATATTCTTGTTTATATCAAAAAGTATTGGGTTCTTGCATAGCTAATTCATGCTAGGACAGTTTGGGAACAAATAAGTTTCGGATGTCAAATATAAATCAAATCTTTCTTTTTCTAATTTTTTCTTTAATGCTACTAACGACTGAAACAAACTTACGTGTGATAATGATAGATTATTAAAGTTACAGGTTCTGAAAAATATCATTTTGTGTCTAATAAAAATATTCAAGCATTTTTAAAAACATTTTTACTTTGACAAAAGATTTGCAAATTCATACTTTCGTCACTAAAATTAAATAACTTTGTACCACAATATATTGATTATTTATTATAAAAAATTTAGTTACAAAATCTTAGTGAAAGAAAAATTATTACATTATAAAAATAATATAAAGTCATGATAGGAATGGTGTTCTTGATGATGTGCTCTAGGACCTGCGAAAGTGCCAATACTAATTGAAAAATTGTGCTAAAGAGATGAGTTTTGTAAGCTCATTTAAGCGGTTCTTATGGCGTTTTCGCTCGAGCAAATGCACCATTAAAGAGAGAGCAAAGAACGAAAAATGGCAAAAAAAAAAAAAAAAAACAAACAAACAAACAAACAAAAACAAACAAAATAATTGCTATCAGTGTCTTTATTGAAACCAATTATTTTTGTATTTCAGCGTGATAATGTAAAATATTTTCAAAGCTGCTACACTTGCTTAATTCCGCAAATAGTTCCTTGACATTTTCAGTTTTATTCTCATATGAAACGAAAAACATCCTTGAAGTGAAAGTGCAAAAAAAAGAAAAAAAAACGTTTATTGGATGCCGCCAAGTAACCAAGATAAATGATAAGTGAGATAAGCGGACGCCATCAAGTTACCCGAGAATAACTTGATTTTTCAAGACAATTAGAGATGGTCGTAGAATTTTTCACGCATAAATCTATTTTTTTATACAGTAAAAAAATAGGAGATCGTTACTGAGACAATCTAGAGTCCCCGATTGCGTCCTATATTAATGATATGCTGTCGTCATTTTCTGCGTTCGATAAATTGAATGGCTTTTACTAGGCTGACTGTAATAGTGCATACGATTCATGTTTTCTATTAACCAAATTAATTTAAGGGTAGACTACAATCATTGAAGCTTTTTATACTTTTAAAGTACAAGGAAAATAAACCATCGGCTGCCAATTTATAGGTCGCTTTTTATGTAATTTATTGTTGTTTCGTTAATTCTTATTCTTAAATATTCATCGAATATTTAACAAAAATGGTTAATATACATCGGTAAATAACATTTTCTGAAAACCCTAAATTAAAAATTGTATAACACCTAGTATAATACAAAAATGTCTTTGAAGCTAAGAAATAGATATTGCTGCTGGAATTCTATTCAAATAAATTGTAAAGTTTTAAACTAAAATTGAAGAAGAAAAACCGATTAAAAAGTCTTAGGAAATGTTTTTAAACAAAATTTTTAATATATTAAATTTCTTGGTTTCAAAGCCTTTTCTATAATCTATAAGGAAGTCATAATTTAAACCAAACATGAACATGGTTAATATTAAAATGTAGAAATTAATTTATACCATCAATAATTATAAAACCCTCAAATTATGATGTAGTGGTGGAATCAATAGTCGACCATTCTCTTTTCAATACATCCAATCTTACATGCCATTCTATTTATAAACAAAATGACATGGCAATAAATATCGAACTAAAGATTAAAAGCATTGTTAGATTTTTTTAGATTTTTATTCTTGTCCTGATCTATCTAATATTGTCAACAAATAAAGATATGAGGGTGACATTTCAATAAAAAAAATTAATACGGAATTTGCTAGTTATTATAAAAAAATATTTTTAAAATAAATGCTTAAGTAGAAATTATTTAAGTACTTCACGATTTTTGTTCCTAACATTCAAGCTTTAATTTTCGTAATTGGTTATCATTAAAGAAGATATGGTCGACTACTGAGTTAGGTGGTTGATTTCTGGTGCTTTTACATTGTTATGAGTCATATAAATTTACTAATGTAATATTATTTAGTATTATTTTAACTTAACACTATTGTAAAAAGAAACGGCTCCGCCCCACACATATGTGCGCCGAAATCGAAAATTTTATTTTTGGAGCTTAAAGATGTAGAAATGTCTTTATGCAGATTTTTAAAAAGAAGTATAAAGGGATGTCGGAGCCTTTACAGATTTTTACATTAAATTTTTCATTACTTAAATTTGTTTATAAATTTTTCAAAATTATCTTTACCATCCATTTTTTGTAGTGAGTTGAAGATCAGATACAAAAGCGTCTGCTATTCGTACGACAGATTTATGTACATAAAATATATACATATATAACGAGATATAATTTTTTTAGTCAGATATGAAAACAAATAACACCAGCCATACAAAAATAATTAGCATAAGTAGAAAATTAAAGAAGAATAAAGAAAAAATAAAAATGTTGGACGTATTTGAAATTCCGAACGTGCATAATGTTTGAAATATTAACTTAAAGTTTCTAATTTTGGCTAGAATTCGTCGGAGTGGCTTTAGTGGTGACTGCAAGAGTGAGAAGTGAAGAGATACAGTTATTATCATTTTTTAAATGTATTAAGTAGCCAAATTCGACTAAATCTGAAAATAGCAAAAATTTTTCGTTCACTATGAACGTTCGAAATTTCAAGTACTTATAATGTTGGTAAGTATGTAATTCTATAGAGGTTGCGACATCCCCTTACAGAGTTTAAAGATAAAATAATATATGAAGAACTTCATAAATTTGATATTTTTTTGTACTGATTTTAATAGAATTAAGTTTACAGCGAAATCCATTTAATGTAATTATCGACGAAGATAGTTTTTTTATAAATCAAAAATGTAATTATCACTTAAACTATACTCTCTTACATGGATTTTACCATTGGATTAATATAAATAATGTTTTATATCATTTAAGTAGATCACTAATTAATAATTAGTAGTTAAAAAGCCTAACAAATTACTGACGCTATTGGATCATTAATAAAACAAGGTAAAGCAGTGGGAAAATTTTTTCGATTACAGTTGAAGTATCAATTTTTTATGCCTAAAAACTCTTTTGCACAATTATTTTTAAAAGGCTTTCTGAATAATGCAAGAAACAGAAGTTCCTCAACATGTATTTATGTAATCAAATTGCATATAAAAATTTATGATTTCTTATAATTTTTTTTATTATGCAGTTTACCCTTCATTGGAAAATTATTTTTATTTTCATTTAGACCATCAAAAGCCATTGTAAAATACAATGAATTATTTTTTTTTAGTATTTAATTATTTATTGCGCCGGTGTACTTATCGCATGCACTATTGTATAGACCAGCCTAACGCTAATGATGAACCATATCTTTTTTATTCAAAGTATGTTTGACGTGTAAGATGTAAACGTAATTATACAATATAATTAATGAATCTTCTTCCATCCTAGAACTCCCACGCGGCATGTTCTGCAATTTTTAATACCGCACGTGCATTGTTTGATGGCATGAATACCTAGATTTATAAAATGAATTCATATATTTAGATATTCTAATAAAATGGCACGCCAACTAAGAATGTTTCTTTATTGTTTTGCGTGCAGTTTTTGTACGCTATAAAAGACTGTAGTAGCTCTTCGTCGGCTGCAAAATTATACTTTTCGAACCGAATAACGTTAAAGGGTTTATCGAATTATCAATAATAGAAAATGCATCAAGGATGAAAACGCTTGAAAATATGGTTTTTTCTTTCGTGTTTTTATATCTAGATTAAAAGTGTATGTGTTGCGTTTCCCTGAATAAAATTATAAAATAATGTTATTTTAATGATAGCAAAATTCCCTATTTAAAAGAAATATAATAATAATAATAAAAAATAAATAAATAAAAATAAAAACGGTAAGCTTGTGAATTTTCTTAAGTTTTTTTTCTTTTTTTTTATTTTTATCTCATAAGGTTTATAAACTCAATTTATTTTTCAACCTATAATGAAAATGATTCAATTTTTTTATGATTTGTATACATAAAACGTAGTTTATTTTTTACGTTTTTTATACATCGAGATATCCTTTTCCTATTGTAACAGTAACTTTGACCTCTTTTTAAAAAAATATCACAGAATTTTGTTGTAAAAGGTATGATAACATTTTTAAATAACGTAATAATTCATATTTATTTACTGTGTATTTATACATAAAAATGCTAAGCGAAATTAATTTTCTCATTTTATACGCATTTAAAATATTCATATAATCATGAGCTACTACATTTTCTTTTTGCAATTATATTTTAAACAAATAGTAATACATATGTATAATCTCTCTTTTTTAGTAACTACACAATATTTTTTAATTATGTTTAGGGTTTGTATAAAAGAAGATTGTCCACAAGTTTTTGTAAAATAATCACTGCTTTTTTATATAATAATACTTCACACAATCCAATTATATTTGTACATAGGAGTTATTGGGGCCAAAAGTTTTTGTACAAATAGGGCCATATGAATAAAAAAAAAAGATAAAAAAAATATATTCATTCGAAATTGCACGATCTACTTTAAGTTGCTTTATACGTCCACCTGTAATATATTTGTTTCCTGAATGAGTTGATTATTTAATTTGATGCAGTTGTTTATATCGCTTTTTTAAGATAACGGGGAAAATAAATCTAGAATGTAAAAATAGTTAAAACTCGAAACAAGAAAGTAGGTTTGTAATATTTGCGACTCTAAGATCATACGTCTTTTATTATTACTTTTAAAAATTGACAAATTTGTATTGCTAACTACAAAAATGCAACCATTACTTTTTCTATAACTTTTGGATTTATAAAATTTTTCTATGATAGTAACTATTACGTACTAATGAATATAACAATTGTATAAATATTTGTATGATGACGAATGTTTTAGACGAAATTGAAACTTCGATTGTATTGTAAAAGTGCTGGCGTTTTTTTGTAGTTCAGTTTTAGCAAATAATGCTACCTATGTAGTCCTGTTGTCATTTAATCAAAAGAAAAGGAAAACAAAAATCAATGACAACAATTTAAATAACATTCAATTTCAACTTCGTAGAAATCAATTCATAATATACTTATATCTTCGATGCGAATAACAAAATAATATTTCGATATACACGTTAATAGTTTCGATCTCATCGTAATATTATCTATTATTATTATTATTATAACGATACTCAACTATTATCATCATTTATTAAAAGATCTAGTGCCTGGAAAAATGAAGAAAGTTTTTTCACAAGAAACACCGACTGTAATTTACCACCACATTTATGTACTCCAATCGTGTATACAATAGGATATACAATTTTGTTAAAAAAAGAAAATCGTTATGCGATTCAAAGGAAGAGGATAATTCGAAAAATGTTAATAAATGTGCTCAATAAACCGCATGTTCATACAACAATATCGTCAATGTTTATTTCATTATTTTATAATTTAAATTCTAACTGGCTTTTAAAAGGCACTGACAACACTTTTTTTAAACAATAACTATCATTTTTAATTTTCAATACAATTTGATTAAATTCTATTTTTAATCATAATTTATTTAACAAATTTGCATAGTAATAAGTTTCTGCGTTGGTGATTTATTTTTATTTTTCTGAGTATACAAGCTTAACGTACCGGGAGAGTGTCAGGGATTATCTGAATCACGGATTCGACTCAAATTTTAAAATATCTTTTGGAATATAAAAACATGAAGAATTTAGACCGTAATGCTCCGAAAAACTCAAGTTCTAGACACTTTTAGATTTATTTTGAAAAATCTTAAAAAAGCCTCTTCTTACAACGGTATCCATTTAATTTTGGAAAGTCTTAAATACTATTTGGAAAAGAAAAAAAAACTAGAGAAAACGAGCTTTTACTTGTCTTTCGGGATTAAAATATATTGATATTCCAAAGTTATGAAAATTTAAAGCTGAGCAAAGAAAATGTACTGTGTTGAACCCCTAAAATTTCCTGTTCGACTTCTTGCAAATTTTGGTGTATTTTCGTTGCTCAACTTTAAACTTTCATAACATTGGAATTAAGAATCAATGTTTTTTAATTCTAAAAAAACGCAAAAGATAGCTCGTTCCTCTAGTTTTCTTTGCTTTTTTAATGATAGGTATTTCAGATATTTCAAAATTAAAATTAATTGACTACCTATACTACCCATTCGAAAAAATGCTTTTTTTCAAGATTTTTTGGTAGTAAAGCTAAAAATGTCCAGAACTTGAGTTTTTTGGAGCGTTAAACAGGATTTAATATTTCGGTTTTATGTTTCTACAACCAAAAACATCTTAAAGTGTATAAGCGAAATCCGTTATCCATTTCTGACACTCTTCTGAGGTTCGGGGGTTTTGTTTGACGTAAACTTGAAGAATTTTTTACAGTGATTTTTACACATCGTCAGGTGGGAACAAGAATGGGAGATGGGACGTTCTTACGCGGCGAGCGGAGATAGAACGTAGAGGTTTTAAGATGAAGAAAACTAAATTTTTAAAGACATTTAATTATTATTAAAACTGGTTACCATCACCTAGAAGAAAATTCAACAATATATGACAATCATTTTGACTTTTTATCCAATTTAGATTTCAAAACCGTAATTTTGTTCCTTGTTCAATTTCAGGGGCACTTAATTACTACAGGAAAAATTAGGAAATTATCTAAACTTGCAAAGTTACAATCAATTATTTAAATATGTTAAAGGCTTTCACAAACAATTGATTATAACTTTGTAGGTTTAGATAATTTTCTAATTTTTCCTGTCGTAAAACCCCTGGAATTGAACAAAAAATAAAATGACCGTTTCAAAATCTAAATTGGATAAAAAGTCGATATGATTGTAATATTGTGTTGAATTTTCTTCTACGGCCCGGTAATTAGTTTTAATAATAATTAAATGTCGTTAAAAATATTTTTTTGTCATATTAAAAACGTTCTCCGAGAAAACGATTTTCTTGTGATTTTCCTGAAACTTGCAGAGAACGTTTGATTTAATGTCCTTAGTACGTGCTTCAAAGCCCCGCGTCCATAGCGGTATTCAAAATAAAAATATTTGACTTTAAAGTTTTAGCGTTAACATGGGATCCCTATCTAAGCCCGTTTAAAAAATACATTTTAATTTACTGTAAAAAAGTTTTCTTTGTATTTGTTTTCAATCGTAAGACATAAAACTAGAAATCAAGAGGAATAATATGGTATAATTTTCAATATGGCGAGCGATATTAA
>UXGD01006663.1:0-12144 GCA_900474315.1 Torymus auratus
TGGTTATTTTAATATCAAACAATACCTGTTAACTATATCTCCACCTACTGTAAATAATAATAATTTATTAGTTGACGCTGATGTTTTAAAACAAATAAAAAATATCTTTAAACTAATTTCTTTACTGCTTATTTTATTTATTTACTGCAAAGCCATACAAATTATTTTAAAATTGATTTTAAAATATGTCATTTTTGCAATTTAAAAAAAAATTTACGTATGTCATTCAAATCGATTTCATTGTGATTCTTAAAATCACTTGAAATCGGCATGAAATCGATTCCCTTTTGAAATCACTCATGCACCATTTTGTGAGTAACCCCTCGATTCAGGCGTACCGAGAGAAAGAGAGATTTATTGGAGGGCCTGGAAAAGACGCGTAGCACACTTTGTTTCTCGACATATGTACCTAATAATGCAATTAAAAGTGATGTTCTATTAAGAAAAAAACAAAACAAAACAAAAAAACACCCGATGTAAATACTTCTGATATTATAACAACTGAGTTTTAAAGCCCATATCATTAACGTCTCCACTACTTATATGGAAGTAATTTATTACTTTCTTTGAAGATTACACAACAAAATTTGTATAAAAAAACAAGCTTTTGCTAAACGTACTTAAGATAAAAATTAACTTTGAATATTTAATTAAATAAAAAGTAGTATTTTTTATAATTTAATTAGCAAATCTTGAATTTCTATTTATTTAGCAGTATTATGAATTAATCTTAATACTTACCTTATAAATTTCAGTATTGAATGAGTAATATTGAATTCGTAATTTTAATTTTAACTACTTAATTATGAATTTGTCAAAAGATTTCAAATTTATTATAGATGGCAGCACCATCCAATACTTCCATGTGATTTGTGAACACTGGTGTAGTTCCATCCGTTCCATGTCATTGGTAGAATGGTAGACTGCATCAGACCAAAATTATAGAAATTGCACTACACCAGTTTACTAACACTTTACAAAACGTAACCTCAATATAATAGTGTGCACGAGGTCGTTTGTATATACGGTGCGGCGTGTAAAACATGCACACGGAATTTCAAGAACATGTGTAAAGTGTAAACTAGTATTTTATTTAAATTAAGGACATCTAATAATTGTAAGTTTATTTTGCTTTTTATAATTCAAGTCAAATTTCAATCTTATTGTTTACTTTTGAAACTTTTTTTGTTAGAAACTCATAAACATTGACGTTTAGTAATTTCGCTTTTGATCATTTTAAAGGAACTGTTATGTTTAGTTTTTTCTTGTATAAGAAATCTTGGTTCATTAGGCTATATTCGAATTGTTAATAATGTTGACTACTAACAAAAATCCTAATATTTATTATAGTTTTATCATGTTTCAGAATTTTTACATATAAATAAATCTGTGCAATCATTAAGTCTTAAATTTACTTACAGACAAAAATGTCAGCTCCAGAAGGAGGAGATACTGTTGCTCACAAGCAACATAGAGAACGCAATGCAGGACGTAAAGCAGAAAAGAAAAAGGACAAGAAAAAATCAAATTTTCAAAATCAAGACCCTAAACAGAGAAATCCAAAAGCATTTACTTTCAACTCTGCTATTAAGGCAGAAAGAAGGTTCAGACGTAAACAGGATATTGATACAAAAAAGCAGCACATTCCTGTTGTTGATCGGACACCAATAGAACCTCCACCTGTTTTAGTAGCTGTTGTTGGTCCACCTAAGGTTGGAAAATCTTTAGTCATTCAATGCCTTATAAAGAGTTTTACAAAACACCCATTGACCAGTATTACTGGACCTGTCACAGTAGTATCAGGAAAGCGTAGAAGAATTACTTTTATAGAATGTAATAATGATATAAATAGTATGATAGATATTGCGAAAGTTGCTGATCTAGTCTTATTACTAATTGATGCTTCATTTGGTTTTGAAATGGAAATATTTGAGTTTCTTAACATATGTCAAGTTCATGGTATGCCTCGCATTATGGGTGTTTTGACACATTTAGACATGATAAAAAATGCCAAACTGATGCGTAAAACTAAAAAGACTTTAAAACAACGTTTTTGGACAGAAGTTTACTCTGGAGCTAAACTATTTTATTTGTCTGGTTTACTACACGATGAATATTTGCGCATGGAAATAAAAAATTTAGCAAGATTCATTTCAGTAATGAAGTTCAGACCTTTAACATGGAGGACAACCCATCCTTATTTATTAGTTGACAGAATAGAAGATTTAACAGATCCTGAGTTAATAAGGCAAAACTCAAAAGTTGACAGAACAGTCTCTGTTTATGGGTAAGCAGATTTAGAAATTACCAAATTCTAAATGTAATTTATATTTTTTATTTACAATTAACAAATTTTTCATTACAGATATGTTCGTGGGGTACCACTCAACAAACAATCTTCCATTCACATTCCAGGCTGTGGAGATTTGCAAATTAAAGATGTCTGTTTTCTGCCTGATCCGTGTCCTCTTCCAGAACAGCTAAAGAAAAGAGCATTGGTCGAAAGAGAACGTTTAATTTATGCTCCATTTTCTGGTGTGGGTGGTATCGTTTATGATAAAGATGCTGTTTATGTTGAATTGGGTGGAAGTCATTCACATACAAAAGATGATACTGGTCTAGTGACTCAATTGCTACAAACTCAAGAAACTCTAGATCATAAATTGGAGAAAAGTGAACTTCAGTTCTTCACAGACTCTGCACCTATAAGATCTGAAGATGTTAAACAAATATTTTCGGAAGAGAAAGTTTATGATCAAGGTAGAGTGAGAAGAAAAGTCGTTTTTAATGATTCACAAAAATCAGATGATAAAAACGAAAATGATGAAGATAATGAAGATGACGATGAAGATGAAAGTGAAGAGGAAATGGATGTAGAAGACAATGAAGATAATTTAAACACTGAAAGGGCAAATTTAACTAGTGAATCAAACGAAAATTATGGCCAAGAATCAGATGATGAAGACGATGAAAATAACGAAGAAGACGAAGAGGATCAAGGAGAAGGATCAGACGAAAAAGTCGGTCAATCAAAGAAGAGAAAAATAGCTCAAAAATCACCTAAGAAAAAAATGAAACTAGATCCTAGTGATGTCGGAGCAAATGCGCAAGTTTATCGTGAACTACGTATTAATCAAGATAAACATGTTAAAGACAAAATATCTGAAGCCCTTAGTTTAATAGGTGATATAAGTTCGAGAAAATCGCCTACTTTGGAAGAAAATGATGATGGAGACCTCCAAGATAATGACGAGAGTTTTGACGAATTGAGCGATGATGAAGAAATGGACTTTGAGTTGAAGCTTGAAAACGAAAGTGAAAATGAAGAAAAAGATGATGAAGATAAAGAAGAAGATGCAGAGGGTAACAGCGATAATGAAGACGGTTCTCAAATTACCATGAAGTGGAAAGAAAATATCGCCCAAAGAGCGAGAGAAGCTTTCTTGGATCGTCAACAAACCAACGTAAATGTAATGAAACTAGTTTACGGAGTTTTTGACGATGAGAGACTTCAGCAACAAGAAACAGAAGAACCTGAAGAAGAGAAAGAAGAGGTTGGCGGTATATTTAAAGTGATGCAAGCCAAACAAAAACAAAAAGTTCAAGAGCGCGAGCTTAAAAATCAGGAAGAATCTGTATTTTTCACAAAAGAATTTCCACGCGATTGGCTCGAGGAAGATAACAAAACTCTTCTAGTAGATCGTTTCGTCACCGGAAAATGGAAAGAATCTGAAGACGCTGAGGAAGTTTTAAAACTATGTAATTTCTTCACTTTCATTATTTAAAAACCTACTAAAAAAATTTCTTAAAAAATGTTCAATTCATAGATTATTATTTTTATTTTATTTAGATGACATGGACGACGACGACGAAGACCTGTACGGTGACTTCGAGGACCTCGAAACCGGCGAAAAGTACACAGCCGAGCCCAAATCTAAATCCAAATCGGAGGATAAATCGGAAGGAAACCCCGAAGCTGCCGCTCCCAAAGAAATGACCGCTGGAGATATGGACGAGCGTAAGCGGCTCATCGAGAAGAAGAGGAAGCTGAAGGAGCAATTCGACGCAGAGTATGACACTACGGACAAGAGCTTCTACGACGATCTGAAGCAAGAGGTCGAGCGCCAAGCAGAGATCAACAAGTCAGAGTTCGAGGGCCTCGACGACGGCGTGCGAGTCACGCTAGAAGGTTTTCGACCTGGTATGTACGTGCGCCTCGAGATAGATCGAGTACCATGCGAACTGATTACCAATTTGGATCCCGCATACCCGATGATTGTCGGAGGTTTACTCCCTGGTGAGGAGAACATTGGTTACGTACAAACACGTATCAAGAAGCATCGTTGGTTCTCGAGGATCCTCAAGAGCAAGGATCCGGTTATATTTTCAGTGGGGTGGAGAAGGTTCCAGACGCTTGCAATTTTTTCAAAATTAGGTAAGAAACATTTGTATAGATTTATTATACTATTATTGATTAAATAGGAGAATAATTAAACATGAACATTTTTTTCTTAAATAGAGGATGATCTTAAAAACAGAATGCTGAAGTACACACCAGAGCACGTCGCTTGTATGGCACACTTCTGGGGCCCGATCACGCCTCAGGGTACCGGTATCCTCGCCGTTCAGGACGTCTCCAAACGTGACCCTGGCTTCAGGATAACTGCGACTGGAACAGTTGTCGAACTCGACAAGAGTACAAAAGTGATGAAGAAACTGAAACTTACTGGAGTGCCCTACAAAATTTTCAAAAAGACAGCCTTCATCAAGGACATGTTCAACTCAGCCCTGGAAGTAGCCAAATTTGAAGGTGCCAAGATCAAAACTGTGTCAGGCATACGTGGTCAAATCAAGAAAGCAGTATCGAAGCCCGAGGGCTGCTTCCGAGCCACCTTTGAGGACAAAATTCAATTGAGCGACATCGTCTTCTGCCGCACGTGGTACCGCGTGGACGTACCTAAATTCTACAACCCCGTAACTTCACTGCTTCTACCCACGGCGCAGAAGAGCCAGTGGACGGGCATGAAAACGACCGGCCAACTTAAACGAGAGCTCAATATCAAAGCTACCCCGAACACGGACAACCTTTACACGCCGATTGAACGTCAGCCAAAGATCTTCAAGCCACTCATTATTCCACGTAATTTGCAGAAGGAGCTGCCCTACAGGGACAAGCCGAAACTGGCACCGGTGCCAGGTAAGCGAAAGGCCAAATTCGAGGACAAGAGGGTGGCTGTGGTCAGGGAGCCGAGGGAGGAGAACGTCGCGAAACTTATGAAGATGATCAGGACGAATTACGCGCACAAGCAGGAGAAGCTGAAGGAGGCTACGCACAAGAGGATGACGGATTATGAGAAGAGGGTGAAAGACGAGGGAGAGAAGAAGCTGAAGAGGCAGAGGGACATGAAGAAGCAGGTGTTCCGGGATCTTAGCAAACTCGAGGCGAAAAAGAAGAAGAAGGGAGGTTTTTAAGATGAACTTTTGATGTGACGGATTTGTTATATTTTTTTGTAAATAAATTACATTGTGGCTAATGTAAAGGATTTTTTCTACTATTAAACGTACGTACTGTACGCGAAGTTACTTTGTAAAGTGGCGTTTATTGCAATTGACTTGCATGTCAAATTTGAATAATATAATAGTTTTGTTATAAGGAAAATAAAGAAGTAATATGTTTTAAAAGAGAAACGTACTACGCTGAAAAATATGTACGTAAAACACACCTAAGTGCTATAACTATAATGTTATGTAACACCTTTAAAGTTCATAAAAAAAATTATTATATCTTATCTTGTTTTTTTCGTTATATTAGTATTCATTTTTCCAAACAATTTAGCTCTTTGTTTGAACACGCTTACGTTATACAAAGACTTCCTATTTTCTCTTTTAAGAACTCAGTACGATGTAATTTGCGATTGCGTGTGAGTAGCCTATGAGCTAGGTCTTTAGAAAAAATGTGGAAATTGCGCACGGATTTAAAAGCCGCGCAAAAGTTGCAGTCTGGCAACGCCGCTTACGTCATTGCGATGAGCGCGAACGACAAAAGCAATAATAAAATGGCGACGAGATTTCGTTAACAACAATAAAGCGCTAACTAAAAGTCATTTTTTGTTCCAGCTGATAACGATATCAATTTTTTTTTGTTTTTTTTTTCAAATACTATAAAGATAGTGCAGTATACAAATCGAGTGTTCGGACCAAGCGCACGTCAACGCGATAACATAGAAAGTTCTGTTCGGTTATTACGTAAATCCGAAATATCTCCTGCGACGAAAAAGACTGCGTCAAGCTCCGAGAAGCATTCCAATCAATCAAATGTCATTCGAAAAAAAATAGATTCCGATGATAATAAGCGCGCGCAATGCTACCAACTGGCCCCGCGCACGTCTGTAATCCCGGATGAAAAGAAATCATAATATTCGCGACATTCGCGTTTGCCCTGCGGGGGCGAGTATATATACTTATACCTTCGGCGTATACTGCAGAGGCGCAGACTAGTACCAGTACCTTTTCCGTGTGTGGGTAAATTTATGGAAACACGCCCCGCGCGCACCGTTGCGCACGCACATATAGCAAGCAGCACAGTGTTTTTAACCGCGCCTGTCAACTTTAACGATTTTGGTTAGGCCGTTGAGAATTTTGGGATAAATAGACGTGGCTAGCGCCCGAGCGCTGATTATGATGGATCGAAGTTACAAAATGCTCCTCCTCGACGACTAGCCCACGCTTTATTTTTTTTTCGCGACGTCGAAATTTCCAGCCGACGACCGCGAAAAATAGATAATACGTAAATGAAAATTTTATCCCGTAGAAGTTACAGGTAAAAAATAAGCGACAGCGCAATACGGCGCATTTTTTTTTTACACGGTTTTTTTCATTTCGGAGCAAGATTTTGTTTTGTTTTTGTTTTTAGTATGTTCGTTACTATTTGTAGAATGCGATTTATTTTATTGATTTATAATTAGTCTGATTGTGTTATATCTTCGAAGCTTCGTCGTTTTATAAGTGACTGTACTGTAGATTTTTATGAGAGCAGAGTGCTTAATTAAATTAAAAACAAACGGAGACCAGATGCACCTACTCATAACTGGCCTCTCAATTACATTCCAATGAAGATGTTTTAAACTGAATTCACATTGTGATCACGAATAGCACTAGTATATTCTTGCCATACCATTTTCAGATAATAATTAAGCATCATGTCAACGCCGGAGCAATTGGCGATTGTCCAATCCAAATTTACCACGGGTGAAACCGTTGTCATTGTATCCTTTTACAGTCCTACTTTTTCATTTAATGTCTAGCTCTCTGTAAAATAGCCATGAAGAAGAGAAAAAATCTATTTGTTTTCCTTAATTTTTTTGAAAGGCTATGGAGGCAATGTTAATACAAGGATGGCTGAAAACAACACGTCTACTTGCTTTAGTTAATAAAGGTTCAACGAACGCTCTAGTCATTTTATTAACATCTCGGACTCCACCTCAAGTTTATAGTGACCTGACAATAGAGAGAATATTGCCCATCGATCAAGATTTCCAATGCGATATCGGTAATCAATGTGGATCAGTTAATCAAGTAAATTTCAATATTTTTTTTAATGAACATTTTTTCTTGTTTAATTACTTTAGGAACTGATGAAGAGCACCAAGATGTAACAGATGTCTTTCTGAATGTAACATGTAGAAAGTCAAGGACAATCTTTGAAATGAGACCTGGTATTACCACAACAAATCTTGTTTCAGCAATCTTCCAAGCAATTGATGGTAAATTGTTTAGACCACAAGTGGTTGTTTTTAAAAATAATATTTTGCAATAATGTAATGAAATTTTAGTGTACCAAAAAAACAAAAATCCAACAACAGATTTCCTGTGGATTCAAAAATTGACTGGAAGTGTACGCAGTTTAAATATTTCCAATGATCAAGTACAAGGGACTACAGAACCTGTAAAAACATTTAAACAATAATATTTTTAGTTTTATAAATACTTTGTAATTTTAAATAAAATATTATGAATTTCTGACAGGTTATTGAGCTTGAAAGTCCAGATTTAGTGGTATCTCGCCATAATATAGCCACTGGAAAATCTCCAATTGCCACGAGAGAATCTTATGTTCGTTATCAAATGGCATGTAAAGAAGATGATTATACATACTCTAAAGTCCTTCGGTTTGTTACAAAACTTTTAATATTAATGCATGATTTAGAGATTAATTCAAATGATAAAAGTAGTATGTATTCATTTGACATATAAATGTGTTTTAGAATATTTGTTGGTACATGGAATGTCAATGGACAATCACCAAGTGGTATAACATTAGAACAATGGCTAAGTGGTGACGAAGTACCACCTGATATTTATGCAATAGGTTTCCAAGAATTAGATTTAAGTAAAGAAGCTTTTCTTTTTAATGATACACCTCGTGAGGATGAATGGAGACAAGTTGTTGCAAAATCCCTTCATCCTAAAGCTGTTTATGAGCAGGTTGCGCTTGTGAGATTAGTTGGTATGATGTTAATCATCTTTGCTCAGAATTCCCACGTACCTGAGATTAAAAATATTTGTGTAGACACAGTAGGAACTGGAATAATGGGAAAAATGGTAATTTAAGTGATAACTTATTTATATGAACATAAGCAAAAAAACTTTTCAGTTATTTTTCTGTGTTTAAAGGGTAACAAAGGTGGAGTTGCAGTAAGCTGCTGTATTCATAATACATCTGTTTGTTTTGTTAATGCACATTTAGCTGCACATTGTGAGGAATATGAAAGAAGGAACCAAGATTATGCAGATATCTGTGCAAGACTCAACTTTCAGTCTTATATTCCACCAAAAGGGTTTAAGGATCATGAGTAAGAATTTTTTTTAAATTATTTATTTATTGAAAGATATTTAATAAAAATTTCATTTCTTTAAGCCAAATCTATTGGTTGGGTGATCTAGACTATCGAATAACTGAAATGGATGCGTATACTGCAAAGCAACTAATTTCTGCTGGAAACCTTACTCCTATACTAGCATTAGATCAACTTGAACAGCAAAGAAAACTTGGAAGAGTATTTTATAGGTTCCATGAAGCTGAAATAAGGTTTAAACCTACTTATAAATATGATCCAGGGACTGACAATTGGGATTCAAGGTAAATCATGACGTGATTAATTATATTATTTTTTAAATTTAATCACATTTAACTTATTAATTATGATAAAAATAAAATTTCATTTCATTATGTTCGAAAAAGACCTTAATTTAACAATATATATATTTTTCTACATTTATTCCAGTGAGAAAGGAAGAGCTCCAGCTTGGTGTGATAGAATATTATGGAAAGGTGAACCTATAACTTCACTGAATTATAGGAGTCACCCAGAATTAAAAATTTCCGATCATAAACCCGTTAGCGCAGTGTTTCAATCAAAAGTAATACAAAATTAAATCATTTTCTGTATAAATAACAAAATAAATTAAACATTTAAATTTAATTTTAGGTAAAAGTAATCGATATCGTGCGATACCGCAAAATTCATGAAGAGTTGATGAAAAAATTAGATAAATTAGAAAATGAATTTTTGCCTCAAGTAACTGTTGATACAACGGAAGTTATATATGAAACGTTAAAATTTAACGAGCCTTGTGTAAAAGAGTTAATCGTTGCAAATACTGGACAGGTTTGTAAAGATAGAGATTGATTAAACTATTATTAACATAATCAATAATTTAATAGATAACTTTTTTATAAGGTTCCTGTGGAATTTGAATTTATCAAAAAATTGGATGATACATCATATTGTAAAGAATGGTTATCAATAACTCCTTATACTGATTTCATAGAACCCGGTATTTATTCACATTAATTCGAGTTAATATATCCATTAAAATAATTTATAAAACGATTTTAAAAAAATTTTGTTTGATTGAAGGTCAAAAATGTGACATAAAACTTGAAGTTTGTGTAGATAAGCGATCTGCTTGGAAATTAAATTCTGGAGAAGATCAGCTTTATGATATATTAGTACTACACTTAATAAATGGGAAAGATATATTTATAACAGTAACAGGTAAAAATAAATTCAATTTTAAAAAATAATAGAATGTATCATAATTTTGTTAAGAGCGCCGTTTGGCTCAGTTGGCAAGACGCTTACCTTCGGAAACAAACGTTGCTCAGGGGCGTGAGTTTGAGTCCACGTCGGTCTGAATTTTTCGGGAGCACTTTCGAAAAGGTGCCTTCCGGATATTTTGGCGGCAAAGATTCGAAACTATTCTCCCGGATTGAATTGAGGTTCTTGATAGAACCTGTGATAGGCTGGTGAAGCTAGATGCCCTGAGTGCACACTATAATCAACATGTCTATCACTGAGGGTTAATTTATTATATAACATAAGTCAACTAATGTACATAACATATGTCCCCCTGGGCAAAAAAAAAAAATATGAATAATGGAAACTCGGAATTCCGTAACGGAATCCATAGCCATAAACGAAGAAGAAAAGAACAGAACAGTATCATAATATTTAACAACTCGTTTAAATTATAGGTACTTATGAACGTAGTTGTTTTGGTTGTTCAATGGAAGCTCTAGTTCACATTCCAGTTCCCATTAGGGAAGTGCCAATTGGTAGAATAGTGGAGTTGGAAAATAATAAAAATCCCTCACAAGACCCATACTCTGTGCCAAAAGAAGTATGGTTATTAGTTGATAGATTATATCGTCATGGTATTAAAACACCAGGGCTTTTTGAAACACAAGGAATGCACAGTGAAATACTAGCTATTCGGGATTGGTTAGATATTGGAAGCCAAGACCCAATGCGTATCCTTCAATAAAACATATGACATTTTTTTTAAATAATTTACAATTATTCCTTAACTACAAAAAACCTTAGCTGGTAGTGTACATTCTGTTGCAGAAGCTTTACTTTTACTTTTAGATTCCACGCCAGAACCTCTTGTACCATATAATCTCCATAATGTTTGTTTATCTGCTGCCACGAATTACTTACAGTGTAAACAGGTATATTTTATAACATAGTATAAGTACTCAGCATTATGAACATATCGTCACTTAAGCGCAAAAATGTGGTATGATCACTTTTTGAATTTTTTGTTCATGAAGAAAATTGTAAATTGAAGATATAGTCTTCAGTATTATAGTGTTATCCCACGTGAAACTAATATATAAGATCTCATATGAGATTTTAATACGAATTTGAGACATATGAGATATCATATGAGATCTTATATGAGAACAATACGAGATCTCATATGAGATCGTTGATTCATATTATTTTTACGTGGAATATTAACTTCCAAATAATGTTATAATGTATATTTTTTGCTTCATATATTGTGAAACTTGTTTTGTTGATATCTCGAAATTAGAAAAAGTAGCATATAAGATAATTGCGCTTAGGTCATGATATACATTTATAACTGTCTTCTTTGTATTTATTTTTCTCAACGCAGGCATGAAATAGGGCCTTTTTTACGTGTGAAAGTAGGAGAGAAAGTAGATTTTCGCCTCGTGTGCCTTTCCACCCTCGCTTCGCTCGGGTGTAAACGTCACACGAGACAAAAGTCGACTTTCCGGCATTAGTATCGTAATGTACTATTCTGACCGCTGCTCGTGCCGGAGCGGGGGGAAATAGTACTTATATTACGACACAAGGCCAATAAAATAAGAAATGTCTCAGATCACAAGTTTGTCAACCTTGGCTTCGCCTCGGCCAACAATTACATGTGCTCTGAGAAATTTCTTACTTTACTGGCCATGGATCGTAATATACTATATTCTCATCTCCAATATAATGGCCACTTTTATAGCCTGAAAAGCGGGGCAGAAATCACGTTTGATTCCGATTATCGGGAGCTAAAAATTTTTATTCCCGCTAATATAACATCGTTTAATTGTCTATGTTACCAGTGAATTAGGTTAAAACTAATAACAAATATAACTCAAAAATATACAAAATAACTTTTTCACCACAAGGCGCGTAAAGTGCGTACTGTACGTCTTGCGGGCGAAGAACAGCCTACGCATTTTACGCTCTTCGTGGAGAAAATTAGTATATGCACCACGGAAGTAAGTAAAGAATCCCTCAGATCGCATATTTGTTACCCTCGCCTTCGGCTCGGGTGACAATT
>UXGD01006664.1:0-12143 GCA_900474315.1 Torymus auratus
CAATATAAGTACGGAAATATCGTATTGTCTTGCTCTTGTGCAGACCTAGCAAAAAATATATAGTGAATTTAAAATCCTTTTAATACAACTTCTCTAATTAAAATTATTATTTTTATCTTGTCAAGCAACCTTAATCATAAAATCGGCGATCGAATTTCGTACCAAATTCTGATAAAATTTCGGGTTTCCCCGCTCCGTGATTTGCTCACCTATACGGTGATTATCCCGTCTGAACGTAAAACGCGTTTCAAGAAACTAGGAAACGCGACCCCGCGAGGCTCAAAAAGAAGAAAAACCCAGAAGCGGATGCGCGCGCTTTTAGCCTATCTGTACCTTATACCTATTCACGTGTATTAAACACACAGACGCATCACGAAGCACGTGTGTCGATGCTTTCAGCGTGTCGTCGTGTGTCAGGGAAGGGGGGACAAAAAACCGGAATACCGGCGACGTGCGGTAACGATTATCTCATCCGACGTCAAAAGGCTCGCGCAGGCCCACCGGCGCATCACACACGCGGTTAGTTCCCCGTCTCTGCTATACACGCTGATATACCTACACACAAGCAGGAGCGCGATGAGAGAGTGTATATTTTTGGATTTAGAGGGATAACGGACTCTTCTCGGGATTTCCTGCGCGTGTACGCTGGGTGGAGTTACGGTGAAGTGCTGATTGCGATGTGAAAAAAGTCCCGTGGAATGTTTCGGAATGTGTAAAAAAGAGAATTTTGATCGTGTGGTTGTTTTAACAATGGGTATATAAATTTAATGCTAAGGATGGTGCGTGTTGGATTTGGAAGGTAATACAAATGTTCAGTAACAAGCTTGTAATTCATTTTTATTTTCAGCAAAATATCCATTTCTCGTGAATTTTGGTACTCGTATAGTATTATTATTTTGTATACTAATATAATTTTTATTATTGGAAACAAGTATATCTTCATTAATAATTTGCTGTGTAGTTACGTTATTATAACAATTAATTTGAACATTATTCTAAGTAGTCCACTTAATAGTTTTATGTTCGGATATTATAATAACGGTAAAAGCAATATATTCACCCGATGTATTAATTTATTTTAGTTATGATACAATAAAAATTCATTACACCGATCCATTTCTCCACTACTGTTTATTTTACCCCTTAACTAACACTAACAATAAAAAATTTATTTTTCCAATTTGTGTTTCATATTTTAATTTTTAATACCTACATATATACGATTATTTCTACTGTATAATCCCAGATTCAATGTTCTCGTCCGTTAAGTAATAAGATTAAGTGCCGATGAATCAGTAACAGTATACATTTATGACTACGGCGAACGGAATGAAAAAGCATTGTTCATAATGAAATTATTATCATGTGCTACTTTCAACAACAGTTTTAAACATTAAATACGTAATCAATACACTGTGATTACTGCAATTTAACAATTCACGACCTATCTCTGGCTAATTGATATCATTAAAAAATTCCCCTAGAATAATTTTCAATGCCAATATTTCAGTATCAAGTAGATATTTCATATCCTATAATTAACGTCTCTGCTATCTGTACGACAGATTTATGTATACAAAGTAGTCAGATATCGAAACAAAAATTACAGCGAGTTATTTCGGAACTCAACCACTCTGAATTAATCTAGTACATTTCTGTCGTACAAATAGCCTATAAGTAAAGAATTCCTCTTTCCACAAGCGCAACCTCACACTTTTGTCAACAACCCAGCCACGCTATACACACACATATATATATATACCAACTGGCAACTAAACTATATTCGACCGCATCAGCAGGCCTTAAAAGCCCTTCACCAACCATCATTTGCTCGCGATTTACGTTCTCACGCGACGCGCCCAGCAGCAGCTCGCGTGCGCTCTCCTAAAGTCACTCGCATCGCCTGTATGTAGGAAGATAAAGGCGAACTCACCTGCACGTCCCCCGCCCTCGCGTAGATAATAGCTATACTACCTACACCATAGACGATCGCTCGCCGCGTACTTTTCTCACGGCGCGAGATTCGATTAGACGAGCGCAGTTGTGTTTCTTTTCCTTTTTTTTTCTCTCTCTCTCTCCTTCCTTTGCAGTAAAAACGTTTCGCAATGTGTATGCACGGCAGCTGGGAAGGTTTTGGCTCAGTGGGTGCGAGTTATGCTGATAGTTTTCTATCATTTTGAACGCGCGCTCGCTTTGTAATGAGAGGGGGCTGTGTTGTACGGGTGCAGAGGAAATGAGGGAGAAAATGAGGTTTAATTGCACGCCGTTTTCACGCGGAAACAGGGTAATTTTTGATTTTTCGCTTATTGTGAGATTAGATAGAAGGGGCATTCGTATAATGGTTCTTTCGCGTGGGTGATTTCAGGTGGGTCGTGAGAAAATAAAGTATACGTTTTTTTTTTTTGACGGAGATTGTAGAACTGTAAAAGTACAGGTAGATTATACGCATTCTCACTGAAATACAATTACAAAACTTTTGATAGATATCCTTATTTTTCCAATCTCATTGTCGAAATTTAAAAAGTAATTTTCTCTACGAAAGTGAAACCAGTTATTTAATCTCTTCCGATCCCCAGAAAGTTCACTTTCACGAATTTCCGTATTCAATTTGACGATTGCGCAATTATCCACGAGAAAAGAAAAAAAAAATAACAGCCGATCATGGGTATCGATCCAGAAAACAAAACCTCCAAAAGAATTGCTATATATAACCTGCGCCTCTGAGAATTTTCATGCTTCAATCCAACGATTAGCTGAGCGCCTGGCTAATTTTCGGTACCGTTATAAAGCTCACCTCGCACCTCTAGGCAAAGAGAGAGAAGACGAGAAAAAAAAGCTATTTCGTCGATACGGCTGCGCTGAAAACAAAGCTAGGAACTGCTGCGTGCGTTGGCTCGCGAGTACGTATATACCGTTGTTACGCGGCTGTATGTATGTATACGACCTACGCTCGTTACTCGCACAAACGAGGAGGAAGACTTTCCGCGCAATCTTTCCGTGAAAGTATTCTCGCTCTTTTTGTTTTGATAATTTTCCGGGTCTTCCCAGTTCGTCTTGTTATGCAGTGGTTGTAAACACTTTTCTTAATTTAATAAGCAAGTTTACGTAACTGGTTCTGCGTTTTTTAGAAGACGAATAGTTTATCTTCAGGAAGGAAGAAGTTTCAAGTAAAATAATTAATCTTTCTCAACAAGTTTAATTTGACATGCTTTTCATTGTAATATCACTATATTTACGAAGCACTTAATTAAAAAAAAAGAGCGCAACGAAACAGACTATGCAGCTGGCATTCATTTAGTGCAGCTAAAAAGTAAATTAATTGTAAATAAAATTTCACTGCAGTTTAGAGACGACAGTGCGTAATTTCAGCGCACCTCGTATGGTGAAACTCTTTAATTTATTAGAATAAAGCATTCAGAGTATGGCATTTCACAGTCACACAAGTATGTCAATTATCTTTTTATAATGTTTTCACAACGAGGACACGAGGCTTTTAAGGATTTTGCTTTCACGCGCTAAACCTATATAATAATTGAAACTTGTGTATACCATACTGCTTGCAGTTCCACGAATGTCATCTAAATTTACCGATATTTCCAAACTAAACAGTCACAAAGCATGAATACCGTCTATCCACACACTCGCGCCAGAACGAAGCATAAACGAAGCCGGAAGAAGACAGCGGCACGTGTTCCGTGGCGCGAGCTATATGAACATATACATCACAAGATAGTGCGCCGGCGTCTGTGTGCTGCCATTTTCGCGAATCTGTGTATGCGCTCGGTGTTTATTAAAGCTCCTATAGTCGAAGCAGCTGCCGCGCGAAATGTTTAAAATGGAGTTGGGCAGGTATCGCCGGAAAGTTCAAGCTGATAGCGGAGGCAAGTATCTGACGGCTAGGAAGAGCGCGTGAAACTTTGGCCGGCTAGAGAAAATATACCGTTGTAATAATGGCGTTATTATTCTATCGTAATATTATTTTCATATACGTGGCTGTAATTATATTTGAAAAGTAATTGTACGATAATTTTATCGTAATCTAGAGAATGGTAAATCAAGGCACTATTCATTTTTCTTATGTGAAGGAAATGAACATGAAGTTTTCTTGATTTTACTGGTGACACTAGTATAGGTGTTTAACGAAAAGAAAACACATACTTTTTTGAGAAAATTGTTCACGTCTCGAGCACTTCCACTGTTGTCCTCTTCAGGGCTAATACCCACTCTCCTTGTGAGTGAATCTTACCAGAGGTATTTGGAAATAACCATTATTTTTCAAATCAAAACCGGTCCCACCTAACCATTGAAATAACCAAACTACTATACAACAAATAGAAAAATGATAAAGGCAATTCCATTCTATTCTCCGCGAAGCTACAGAAATTCAATCTCGCGCAATTTTTCCAGCACCCACCCTATCCTTTTCTCCGAAGCCCGCAATATTCCTTAGTCATAATCATCCTCCGTTCGGCTCCTCTTCCTCTCTCAACCTGCTGCAGCCTCTCAACGGCCACGCGCATCATCATCTCTTTTCCCATCTCGCGCGCAACCGCACCACATACACGCGGAAATCTTTCGCCCCTCCCTCCTTCTTCTTTCCTTCCTTCTTTATATCTCTCGAGTGCGATGCTCCTTCGCCGGCAAATAGACCAGAATGTATACCTATACACACACGACTCCGTGCCTCCACTCGAAGCCGTCGCGCCGTCTCGAGCACGCGGCGCATCCTCTCTTCCGCGTCTCCTTTGATCCATTTGAAACGCTCCGGAAAATCCGCGATGATTCGCCGGGCACGTGCCCCTGCCGCCAGCGACTTGACACACATTCCTCGAGCTAAGACGCGCGACTATATAATATATATGTGTGCAGCTGCCTCTCTCATACTGCTGCGTGATTTACACGTCAGCCGCGCGGCTAGCACGTGTGTATATATCTGTGTATATAGAGATGAGTGTGCAGCGGTGAGTTCCATCGCATGAATGACGCGCGCGCGTCGCCGAGCGATGCTTTCACAATTTTTCGGATACGTCACGCGAGAGTGAACGCGAGAGGATTATTGCGCGCGCGGTGGCTATATCTCGCCGAGAGCTGCCGTCAAGGTCGTTGTGCGTCGTATACCTATAAAGAGATGGCTTTGGTCGTGCCGGCGTGCAGCCTGCAGGTAGCTCGTGGGTTGGGAGCGAGATTAAAGCCTTGTGAGGTAAAAGGAACGTAAGGCGGTTCTTGATTATTATTTCACGGGAGAATAATGGAAGGATATGGTAATTGTAAAGGCTATTTAGCTTTGAATGTGCCATTACTGTTGTGGAACAATCTTTCTTTTTTTAATGTTTAGGTAAAATGATTTATTTGTGAAAGGAATCCGGAAATTTTTTTCCTTTACCTATCGTTTTGCGTTCCGCGTTTTTATAATTAAACAGGATCTTGGGTGAGTCACTCTGCGTGAAAAACATGCATTTTTTATTTAATAATATATCTTGCCTACAGTACGGATTCAAAATATGGGATTATATCTGTCTATTTTTCCGATTTTAGTAGAAGTTTATTGTTACTTGTAAACTAGTGTTTTGTAAAATTTTAAGACAGTGTATGCAAAATATGTAAAAATAAGAATTTATTTCATAATTACTATAGGATACTTAAGTAAATTTTTACCTTATCTAGTAAAGTATTATATTTAAAATTTTAAATATATGCGCAATATTTTTAAAGACTAGTTTTAAGGAAAGTTATAAATTATTTTTTTTGCAGCTAGTCCATTATTTTCTAATTTATTAAGTAGGTATAATACCCAGTAACTTTCACCAATTGGGATTATATTTATGATCAATAAATTAAACCTCGGGCTGATTTTTTTTTAAACTTAATAAATTAAAGAGTAAAAGTAAGTATTTACGCGATAACGTAAGAAAGTTACTTCAATAAAAGATTCAGTCTCCATTTATTCTTTTTTTGCTACGTTGTTATTATACTTTTTATTATTAACATGACGGGTATTGACGAATACGCAATAAAGTCATTGGCATTCTAATCTTTAAAATTAAAGCTATGAGTAAGTAGTAGCTTCACAAAATTTATACTATGAGTAAGTAGTTGATTGAAGAATATCGTCGTTTCAGCCGCATCAAAGTAAACGCGCTTAGGCAGCAAACATTAGATAAAAGATAAAGCAATAATTAAATTGATCGTTAGAAAAATGATTACTAACGAAAGTGCAACACTTTTATTGCCATCAATTTTTTGTTATGGATTAATTGTTATAAAATACAATTTATAATTATATAATAGAAGAAAAATAACCTTTTTTCACGGCAGTTGTGATAACAAATTTAATTCCTTAATATTTAATAAATAACACTATCAACTTATCGTTATATTTTTCGACATTGAATAAAATCTGTCACAACCTTGGTAATACTTATCTTTTTAATTGTTCAAGTTTATCAAAACATTTACGTATAGCAACTAGACGAATCACATTTCTTAATACATAAGCATGCAGTAATGTATTTCTAGCGAACTGCAAATTTTTATATAAATATTTCCTATAAAGCCCTCTATTTTTATATTAATGTTTTCGTTGATTATCAAAGTTATAGACTAATGTAATCTCTGATCATTACATACTACGTATAATGGACTATGTATACAAGCCACTTATTAGCGTTTGTTACTATGCCATATAGTACAAACCGATTTAACATTGACATAGTATGAAAGTGTAACTTACTGACGACAAGCCGATAGAAAATCAATATCAAGTGCAAAAATGTGTCAAAGACCTACCTTGCTCCCATTCGCTTTTATTTATAATGGTCATAATTTATTGATTAAATATATTAATAGTAAAATTGACAAGTTTTTATCTCATATTTAAAATAAATTTGTATTTATATAGTCCAAATTTAAAGTAAATTATCGAACAAATCTATAATAATAAGAAATATATGTAGCACCTCAACCATCATTGTAATAACTAATTTCGGACGACCCAATCTTAAAAACACCATTATAACCCTTTCCTACAACCTATAAAACTGAAACAAATTCATGTACTCATTTAAAAAGCCAACGACGTTCGATCTCATTCTATACACCTGCACGTATATAAACTCGCTCGACCTCATGCAACTTTAAACGCTCGCTCATGCGATTGACGAGCATCGCACAGTCGCTCACGTATATCCTTGCCCTTGGGCCTCCGCGCCGACTTTCTCGCGTGCGCCGTCTATTATTTGAGGTTATGAGCGTGCATGCCGGCCCACACCGCCAACAGATATATACATACATACAGACAGCACAACACGCACACCTGCTACCCACTCGGGATCTATATAGCAACGGTTAGCGTTCGCTCGCTGGCGCGCGCGCCGGTAATAATAATGATGGGGATCAATCGGGAGAGCTGCTCACCATGTTGTCGGCCTTCGCAGGTGCGCTCGCTTATTTAGTGAGAGAGAAAATGAACTGGGGCCCTTCCGGTGCCGTGTCTGCGTCCGTGTATAATGCGCTGCTGCTGTTGTTGCTCGCGCGAAAAAATCGCGGTATGCACAGAATTAGGGTGGAAGACACAATGCCGCTCTCCTGATATGCCTACTGTTGGGATGGTTGGATGGATGAGTTGTTGCGTTAGCGTTGCCGCGCCGGTTCCGGCTTTTTCAACTTCATCGTTTCATCACTTGCCGGCTTTTCTCTCTTCACTTCCCGCGAACTGGTAATGAGATATTAACACTGTAATTTTTTTTTATTATGACACATTGTAACGGGGCTAGGTTGGTGCGTGTGGGCGGAAAATGTTTGCGAGGGTATGTTGGAATTGGTTGGCAAAGTGTATATGTCACTTGAAAATTCTTCGACAGTGATATCAAGACATAATTGTCCAATACCCGCCTGTGTACATTACGAAACGTCTTACAAATTCGTTGCACAGTAGATAAGATATACTAAGTACGCGACGAATTTACAAAAACAAAGAGACGTTGCTTTTAAAATAATATTCTTTGCTTCGGCTCTTATTTATTATATATTTATACATTTTCACAAGTATTTAATTAGCAACGGAAATCTAATAAAGTGTTGTAATTTTCTATAAAAAGAAGTCTTTCAGTGACAAGCATTGCTCTACCGCCCGTATATACATACACGTAGGAAAATACCGCGTACGTGAGCCGGCGTTCAAGTGCAAACTTATCGATTTGATTACAAATGGTATTATCATGAGAGATTTCAATTGGAAATCAAGTGCAGATAAACACCGGACCAAGTCGCGATCAACTTAACCCTATCGCTGTTTCCAAAATTCTCCCACGTCGTTATAAACAATTAGCTCCAAAATGAATTTCGGAGCATTATTTCCACACATCTCCTGTCGCAACGTAGTTCCCTCCTATCCACTGGTTTTCAACTTTCCAACCAATTCAAGCCACACACCCTCGCGAAAATCTTCACCTCACCACCACCACCACTAACCCCCCGCGTTCAAGCCCACTTCACAACATGCAGTGCAGAGCAACCCGCGCGAGACGCACCTCTCTCTCTTCGACTCATCCACTAAATTTTATTCGTATCACACCAGACACCTCTCCTTCTTCTTCTCAACACCGTCACTAATACTCTCCTTACACCGCGAAATGATAATCGCGCGTCGAGACTCACTCCACGACGAGAGATACGCAGATAAAGACGTGTGTATGTGTGTGTGTGAGCGAGACACGCGCGCGCGTTCGTGTTGCGGGGCCGAGAGTCCGAGGGACACTGACACGCGCGAGCTACGTACAACACGGCGCCAGCTCCGTATGCCGGCTGCTATAGCTGGGGAGGGAGACGGAGAATTAGAGAGAGAGAGAGAGAGGAGAACCCGCATGACGCGCGCGCGCGCAACCGAGCGAGCGTTTTACTACGCGGACTGTGTGTGTATATATAGATAGTGGGAGGAAGAGAACGGAGAGGGGCGCTTTGTTTTGGATTCGGAAATTTGGGTGGTGAATTTTTTTTTATTTGGGGGGAGGGATTGGTTTTTTAAATTCTGGGGATATTTCGAGATGGTTCGAGGATGACGATACAGTTATTTCTGGATGATTTGTGCGATCGCCCGAAGACGTTCGGGTTCGTTTGATGTGGAGAGGTATCTGCAGTAGTTTGGAGGATTTTATGAAGCTTTTTTCCTCGTTTTTTAATGGTACATTGGACGATGTGTTTAGTATTTTGTGAATTTTAACATCTTTTTACCAAGTTTCTTTTATGTTGTCTGTTCTTTGTTCCAGGGTATATTGAAGAAATCTTTAAAGTATTATAAAATATTTTGTAAGCTTTTATTGTTAAAAATAGAACTATTATTTATTAGTTTCCATTCGGATGCCATTCTTTACAATATGTATTATAATGAGCGTGTCGACCTTGAATTTATGCAAAAATGGTAGTGTTTCTAAGAAATAAGCATTTGAGAAATGGTAAAAATTGATTTTCTTATTATACATACATAAACGCCAGTTTAATTAAAACTGTAAGAAAGTTTCACTACAGTAGAATAAATCCTTTTTTTCTTTATAAAACTATGAATTTTTATTTATGTTTTAGTAAAGAAGATCACCTTTATATAAAATTAACAAGTTATATACAAATTTATATAACTGCCCAGATACTTCGTAACTCTGTAGCGTTTCAACTCATTAAAACAAAAATATTACCGGAACAAGCCATTCATCGTAACATAAAAATAGGTATCATAATAATACTCCCAAGAAGCTGTTTTTGCATTACGCGATATCATTTACTACGCGACTATTAATCGGTCGATTAACTACGGCGACATTCCCGCGAGTTCGTTTCAAGTTGGCAAAATATAATGCGGCGGCATCACGCTTTCTGGTCTTACCGTACGTATGCCCTCTCGATGTCGTAACCCTATACCTCGTAACCCTACTTTGGCGTATCTCTCTTCTCGGTTGGCGTGCAAAAGAGAATAGAATTTGGAGCAACGTCGTCGGCTTGCAAATCGTTCGAGAGAAAATAAGGTGAACTATACGATGTAACAATAGTGTCTTTACTTACGTATGCGCAAAATCCAAGATCTTTGTCTATTTTGTAAAAGTATATATAGAATTGTAGTATTATTCAGTTTGAGCTATGTCTAACCAATGTCAATATGTAACTACTTAAATATATTTATCGATGTAAACGCAAGAATAAATATTGATGAAGTACTTTTGTAACAAAATGGATACATTTGCGTTATTGTAATTCATTTAATAATATGAATATATATGAGCTGTCAAGTAGATATTTAAACATCCCCCCTCATTTGATACTTTAAACAGTGAAAATTCAGTATCACTATTTTAAAGAATTATTAATATATTCACTACTGTAATAGTGCATTTTCACTATTTTATATTTGCATTACATTCCTATTCTACAAGTAAATTTCTTTGCTCGAATAACTCTATTATTACATATTATTATAATAATTTCAATATCATATAATATATGATATTTAAAGTGACCTTGATCTATGTACAATTATTACATATACTTACCAACGATTCTGTATTTTTCTTATTACTAATATATTTTCAATTTTTAAATAGATTATTCCGAAAAAATCGGAAATCCGACTGCAGAGAGAAATCATAACACAATTTTGAATTGAACTTATGAACTTTATTCAAAGTAATTCACAAATCGAGTTGTCTTGCCGTGACGTAGATTGAATGGAAATCTCAACGACAACTGACTTTTTCTGTCTTAGCGACGCGCACCAGATGTTTTCTGATGGTGGTAGAAATAAATACATTTTAGAGTCTTTTTTATAACATATATCTATTTCTTCCTATGTAATTCGGGAATTTCGTAACTATATCTATTCGCTATTTTAGTTTATTTTTCTAATTAATAGTCAAATTAATGTTACTATGCTGTTCTACAAAATAGATGAACAATAGATATTTACACTGGCTTTTGAGAACTTGAAAACCACTTTAAATAATTGAAAAATCAACCTAAAAATCTACTTTGAAATTTTTTAAAAAAGAATAAAATGATTTCGAATCTTCTTCCATAACGTGAACTATACAAAGAAGCATTTCTTAATATGAGTAATTCAATTTCATATATAAGATAAATGTCCGTAAATTAATTTTTTGAAATTTTCATTTACCATTCAAACCCAATCAGACCACCTCCCGAATTTACGAATATAATACAGTTGAAGTAACGAGCTCCAAATCCTCGCCAAAAGAAAAATATAAAAGCTGCTTAAACGAAAGATTTCTCCAAATTCGGCGTGGACGCGAAAAATATGAGTCAGCCCGGCGCGCGTGCGCCTGGTCACCGCTCGCCTCACGCAGTGTGGAACGATTCGCGCTCCGCTGCGCCGCGACGACGATAATGCACGCGGCTCTCTCTGTCTTTCCCGCGCGGATGACGAACCACTCGCGCACTACTACTACTGTCTCTCTCCCTCCTCGGGTTTTTGCGCTAGCTCTTACAAGCCGCGATGAGCCACGGTGCATGAAGGGCTCGCGCCGCCACTTTTCCGCGAAGACGTCGCCGCGCAGCACTTTCCTCGCGAAAACGCCGGGATATGCGCTGGAACAGGGAATTAAGCGTTGGTCACGCTCGCGGCACTGGCTGCTGGGCTTTGATGTTGGCCGCGCTAGCTATTCATTGATTTGATAGAAGAGTTGATGAGTTGTTGTTTCTGCCGTCCTTTGAAGGTGGATATGTAAATGAGAAGTGGAATTTCTATAGTAAAAACTGCGTCTGTATACTTGTAAGAACTGCGGAAATTGCTAGGTTTCACTGGGACATTACTCAGAGGTTTATTTTGCATTTGTAGGTGTGTAGAAATATCATTGCGGTACGAAGTATTAACATTGACACAGTTTCGAAGACTTTTGGATAGCAGAGTATATTAGAATAACAGTAATTGTATACGTTCAAAGGTAGGTAATAATAGCGAGTTCAAAGTGCGCTTAGCAAACGGAATAATCTAGTATTAAATTACTGAATTCATAAAATTTTTAAAGTTTACTAGCGTTTACTATTTACGAAGCAGAATTTTGTTTTGTTCAAAGTTTTTGCAAAAACCACTTGATATTTCGACTTCAAACTTTTACTGGATGATAGAACGTTCAAAACCACAG
>UXGD01006665.1:0-12142 GCA_900474315.1 Torymus auratus
TTCAACTGTGATCTCGTATAGTATGAGGTATACAGATTAAGAATAAACGTGTACCAAAGGTGTGCTCCTAAAAAAAAAATTTTGCCAGTTTTGTGACATAAAAAGTGTGATAGTTTGGCGGATTTACCCATATATCTATTAGAGGCGGTCGCTGAATGAAGCCGCTCTCGACAAGTTTCGTTCGATCGAAACGCTAAGTATTGTGGATTGCTCACATACTTACTGTACGCCTATAGCGCACGGGAACGCGGTCGAATCGGACCCGTTCACGATGACGAAAATCAAACGTGTATTTTTTTTAAAACTCAAATGATCTTATTTATGTTGTGAGATAAATTAGTCGTAAGAAAAAGTCAACTTTCCTTTCCTAGTCGCATAATGTACTATTCTTAATCTACCTCAAGTCCCATCAAATTAATCTTTAGAATACCGGAAAGCCAATATATTGGCTCACCCTCTGATCGACACCTTGCCTGTAATCAATCAATGATATAAGATACCTTTTATACCAGTTTTTTAAGGGTGACATGCCCCCCGAAATTCTGGTATTCTAAAGGTTAAATAAAAATCGAACATTGAAATTAAAAAATTGCATCCGTAGAATAAAATTTTTCCAGAATTTTTACGTGTAAACATTAATAAATGTTCGGCAAATGTGCGTGCGTATTACACGTAATAAGAGAATTAAATTTCTGATGACGTGGCATTGGCCTAAATAGATTAATATGTGATTAAAAAGCATTTGCTAACCTTAGTCTATTATCATTTTGCATTGGCTGAAGTTTAAATTAATTCATTCTTTTGAAAAACTTAAATTTATTATAGTTTTCAAGATCACTTGATGTCTACAAGTGGTATAGTTAAAATTCTCAACATTATATTTCATTATTTGGATTAAATAAATAAAATGAAATGTAAATCATTTGAATGGCTATTGTAAAAAAATTTTCAATAACTTTATTCTAGAATAATGTAGCATAATAAAATTGTGTGAATAGAATTCTTAAAAGAAGATGATTTGATGATTTAGTAAAAACAAATAAATCTTTAGGAAGAAACTATAATATGGATTCTACTAAATTCTATTAATTAATAAATTATATAATTAATACAAGAAATAAGGTTCCTTGAAACAACTAGACTTTTTAATCTTCCTCGTCTAATGAATTGAATCCTTTTGCTACAAAGTTAAACGAGAATGCCCTGCACCAGAATAGTTACCATATTTGATCCATTGAAGAAATAATTAATTTGAAATTATTGCATATTTATCTGTTTTGATTGGCCTGGATAGAAAAGCCATTTTAATATGCTATAAAGCATTCGCAATACTAATAAGGTTGTTCAACCATTAAATTATATACTCTATGATGTTCAAAACCTACATCAATAATTTAGCTATATATTTGGAAATGATCACATATATTTATTCTATTTAGTATACTCATATTGTATGTCAGAACAATTAAATTGTCTTTTTAATTCTTTAAAAATTAAAAAATATTTAGTCGTGTTATTGTGTATTTTTTTTTAATTTTCGAATAAATCTTTTGAAAATTGAAGCAAACTACAAGTTGAAACTTGTACCTTGCTTATTCAAAACATTACTTGTTATTCAACAGAATATCAAAAATATAATTTTTCAGAGTTTCTATCAATCCTGCTGTTCATCATAATGATCAAATATTCTACAGGAAATGTATATATAACTGTGTCTAGTTAAAGTTCCCTTTCAGCGTCAAAAAGTGATTTTAAAATATAGTTAAATGAAATTCTGTGAAGAAGTAAAAGTTACTCACCTGTCGAGAATCGTAAGAATCAGATGAGTGCTCGGAATCTCCACTTGCTGAAAGTTGATCACTGGACACTCCATGTCCTTTTCGTCTCTCATCAGTTGTATTACGATCCATTGTATTGGAAACATCGACAACTATCTTGGCCACTGGCTCGTCTTTGGTGGGCTGGTAGGCCTGATGTTTAGGACTGAAACTTCTGTCCTGTGGCTTATTCTTGAAGAGGCGTGTTATCACACTCCACATTCAATAATCACAACATCCGCAAGAACAGGATTAACCAGTTTGTCAATCTCTGTTTTACATCCATTTTTATGCACCAAACAATTCAACAACTAATTTCACTGAGTCCTATAAACAAAATTAAATGGATATTAGAAACCAATTTACAGATATGTATGCATTCAATACAATTTTGAAGGAATTTTCAAAGAAAAGATTAGTTGAATCAAAAGATTATTCGGACAATTTAATTAGTTATACCATATATTTATGATAAACTTTTAAAAAGTATTTTGTCTAGTTTTACAAAATGATGTATTTAAAATTCATTGTAATATTTATTTTCTAGATTTAAATATTATCATATTGTTTAAACATAATATTAAATGTAGTAACTAATTTGTGGCTACTCTTAAAATATATGCAAATACTTTTAAAGAGAAAACTTGATTGAGCATGCAATTTAATAATAACAGAGCTATTCCAAAACAAATGATAAACAATAAACAATGCACGAGGAGACACAGAAAATCTGTAAATTCTTTTGATTAACCTAATCCTCATTAATGTACTATAGTTAAATGATTTTCGTATCATGTACACATTCATTCAGTACTTAGATGCACAAGGAACTCATACTAGAAAATGGGAAAGTCGCAAGAGCACCGAGCAACGACCGGGCTCGTAATATCGCCTAGGAGCAGACCTTCCCAGCGACACGGCTATTTTTACCGTCCAAAAAGGGCAAAACTCGTCACACGCACACACGTCTCGCTCGCTCTCTCTCTCTCGCTCGCTCACTCTCTCCCTGCCGAGCGTCCGGCGAAAAAAGTCTGCGAGGGAGAAGAGAAACCGAGACAGAGACAAGGAGCTACTGACCGTGCACACAAACACACATATATATGCACTGGTCGCGCGCTAGAAAGAGAGAAGCGAAACTCGTGCGTTTTGCCAGTTTGCCACACACTACCGCGTATCGATTTTCCCTGAAGCCCGCGAGATAAACCAGGAGAGAACGCTCCGCGCGCGAGCGAGGACTTGAGCAAATTTAAGAGATGATGCATCATCATGGTTTTAGAGAGCGCCTCAATTCTGAGAAGCACGGCAATAAGACTGTCCTATAAGCTGGATTAGCTGGACAGTATATGCTTCTATGTCCAGCATGGCCCGAACCTTCCGGGATCGCGAAATCGACCGAGCACATATCTCGGCTTGCCGAGAACACAATACATTGGACTTGCACACACACGCGCGCGCATCCGTATTCCGTACACAGTGGTGGCGAAAACGAGTTTATCGACTGGCGCTTTGACAGCCGCGGACCACTCGCTGAATAATACACTCATCTATAAGCACTGAAGGGAGACTCCTCAATCTGAAAAAATACCTTCGTTCCTCATGAGTCATGCGTAATATTCTCTCGTTTCCTAATTTTTTTCTCTCCCGCACTAACACGCGCCCGCACTCGCTCACATTCACATCGCATGCGTGATGGGTAAGAAGTGTACTAGTGTACGCACACGCAGGACTCCGCGAAACGAGATCGAGCAGAAAGACGAAGATGGAAGATGGAGGAAGGAAGCAGATGACGATAATGATGATGATAATGGCGAGGACGTTGATGGGAGTGGATATCTTTCGTTTACACTCTGCCCGGACATGCTAAATTATATTTTCACTGTCGTCTTGTCTTGCGCACCTTGCAGGACAGGGAGAGAGAGAGAACGAGAGGCAGTGGGAGGACGTGGGCGCGCGCCACGGTGATATCGTCCTCTCTTCTCTTTTTTCTCTCTTGTTCCGTAGATTCGCAGCCAGTGGACATAGACGCTCCTGCTTCCCGTAATGCGTATTTTTACACACTTAGCAAACTGGCGCACGTACTTATACGAGTGCGGCAACGTCGTCGCTGTCACCGCCTCTTGGAACACTGGCTCACGCACACGAGTTTCTCTCGCGCCAGCGCCCCTTCCGTGCTCTGGGCCACACGGCAGAGTTCACGCCCAGGACACGATGTGCACGCAGAGACGCGTGTATAGACTCGTCGACGTCGACTTCGCACCTCGTCGTCGGCTCGGTAGCTGTCTCTATCTCTCTCACTCACTCGCGGTGCATCCGCGCGCCGCGAGAACGCCAGTCTGCTGCTAGCTTTGGCTACTGCACAATTCACGAATCACGAAGGAGATTCTCTGGATTCTAGTTAGGAACCCTGATGACCGTCAGCGATTCTGTCTGCTTTCTTAGTAAAGTTGCGTCCGCCAGCACAAGCCTCGTCTGCAATGCTCGAGTTTATCACTTACCTTGACGTTGACCCTTGACTACACTTCTATTTTATTGTTTGTAAATGAAATAGTCGAAAATTAATCGTTAAATTTATATCTTTTTCATTTTATCGAAAAATTATAATTAGCTTGTTAATTGAGTCATATAATGAGTCATGAGTTATGATCTTATGATCAATCAATCACAAACGCTATTTCTGAGCACCTTTGTACTGAAGATTAACCCTTATACTGTTCAAGGGGCGGATTAAGATTAACATCAAGATTATGATATAAAATTGACAGCCAACGCATTTTTTTTTAGATTGATTCCATAACTTAAGTATCATTTTCTGTCGAACAGAAGAGGATGATGATAGAAAAATAATTGTGCTAAAGTGATATCTGTAACAACAACATTACACATTCATGAAAAGCGTGCAAATTTTTCATTGAAGAATGAAGACTAATCAAGTTCATTTACATATGTTAATATTCAAAAGATAAAAAAATTATTATGATTTTTCATGGTTATGTTGGGCGTAGGTGGTTTTCCATGAAAAATGAATAATACCACTAATGTAACCAAAATTCCTGAATATCATATTGCCCCTGAATAAAAATAATTTTTATGTTTTTAGTTATATAAATCTAGATTAATGTTTTGGAACCTTTTTTAAAATTTAATTTATCGAGCGCTAAAATAATGCCTTCCTTATTTTAGTTTACATATACCTGATTGATTTCAAAATTTGATTGATTTTATTCAATATCCTTTACTCACTAGGGTAGCTAATAAAAAAAATTATAATAAACATTTAATTTTCGCGGGTTTTCTTTTTTCTATTTAAAATAGATCTCGTATGATGACCGTCACAAATATATATATATATGTTTATATATGCACGTAGTAAATATACGTTGGAAGAGTTTTGTCACAAATGACGATTTCTGCGACAATTTTTGTCCGTCAATGTACGTCATTCCGGAGTCCGGACATTTCCTCTACAGTGGTCGATTAATCGACGACATCGATAATCGAATATCGCAAATTTTCTGCGAGTTCGTGGTATTGAGAATGCGGCCAAAGACTTGTGAAGCCTCGTGGCGGAGACTTGGCGGCACGCGGCGGATTCTCCTCCTCTTGTGTTGGTACAGGCCACGCCGTGCGCTGTATTTTCTCTAAGCGCATTTACGCGCACACCTCCGCCATGGCCAGTAACGAGGAGTCGGGCATCTCAGCCCTTGTCTACGACTATTTACTAAAGAAGGATTCGTCGCTGGCAAAGGTCTTCCAAAAGAAGACGAATGCAGTAAGTACTTTCAAATTTTTTTGGAAATCGGTTTTAACGCCGCTCATGTTACACGAACCGCCATTCGCATGCCGCACCACGTGGGCCATCGTTGATTGCTATATTTCGATAAATCTTAGAAATTATGTGTGTTTCACGCTGATTTTCATTTGCAAACATTTTTTTAGTACAAAATTTATATGGTCAATATATTAATCATGTAACCCCTTATAAATATGTTGTACTTATCCCTTAATTTCTGATTCCTAAATTTCAAGCATTATGCTTACATGCCAGTAAAATAATAAAAATTTTAAAACAATGATATTTATTTCAACAAATATTGTTGCTACAATGAATATAAAGTAAAGCTTTTTAAATACATCTTTTTAAAATTGTGAATTAATATTTTCAGCCTGCACTAGGAAAAGGGTGCCCTTCTATTTCAGAAGTTTATCAGTATTTCCAGAAAAATTCAGCTAAAAAGGTATCTGTAAAAAATGTTAAACAGAGTAATAGTTCAGACTCGAGTTCAGAGAGTGAAGATGACGTCTCAAAAAAAGTTCCAATCGCCAATGGCAAAGGACCAGCTAAAAAACCAGTCACAACTAACAAAAAAGAATCATCTTCAGAGGATACATCAAGCGAGGATGAGAAACCAGCTGCTAAGGCTGCTCCACAGAAAACGCCAGCAAAAGCTGCAGTAAAAACTCCTGCTAAAGCAGCTCCAGTCAAAAAAGACGAATCTTCAGATGATACTTCAAGTGAAGACGAGGAGCCTGCTCCTAAACCTGTCCCACAAAAAACACCAATTAAAGCTCCTACAGTAACTCCAGCTAAAGTTCAGGCAAAGAAAAAAGAATCTTCATCAGATGAGAGTTCCTCAGACGAAGATGAAAAACCAGCTGCTAAGCCTGCTCCACAGAAAACACCAGCCAAAGCAGCAGTAAAAACTCCTGCCAAGGGAGCTCCTGGAAAGAAAGAATCTTCGTCAGATGACAGTTCCTCAGATGAAGATGAGAAACCAGCTGCTAAGCCTGCTGCGCAGAAAACCCCAGCAAAGCCTCCAGTTAAAACAACAGTTAAACCTCCGGCAAAGGCTGCAGCTGAATCGTCATCAGATGATAGCTCTAGTGAGGATGAGAAACCAGTTACTAAACCTCAAACTAAATCCATTGTCAAGCCAACTCCTGCTCCTGCTCAAAAGAAGTCTTCTAGTGATGATTCAGATGATTCATCTGAAGATGAAAAACCAGTAGCTAAACCTACTCCAGTAAAACCAGCCTCCAAAGTCCCGTTAACAAAAGCACCACCAAAAGCTGCTGCTAAAGCAGAGTCAGATGATTCGGATGATTCATCTGAAGAGGAGTCACCAAAGCAAACTCAAAAACCAACAGCAAAGTCAACTCCTGTTACTAAAAAAGAATCATCTAGTGATGATAGTAGTGATGAAGAGGAGACACCTAAAAAACCTCTACCAGCAAAGCCTGTAGTAAAAACTGTTGCTAAAAAGGAAGAATCTTCTAGCGAAGATGACAGTGAAGAAGAACCGCCTAAAAAGAAAGCTGCAGTAACTACTCAATCTCCTGCAAAACTTGCAGCTAAAGTCACGAAAAAGAAGGAGTCTTCGAGTGATGATTCAAGCGATGAATCAGAAGAGGTACCTATAAAGGTATCAAAAGCAAAATCAACTGCAAAAACTACGGTAATGATTGCCCTATATCTCACTTTTATTAACATTGTTTATCCATTAATCTAATAAATCAATATTTTAGTCGTTGATGTACATTTGTTTTAAATTAACTTAGAAATATTAATATGACAATCAAATAATTTTTTATAAATTAAAACAAAATGAGTTACTTTCATAATGTTTATAGACATTTCAATTAATTTAATTTATTTGTGATTACTTTAATATTTTTCATGAAATATTTATAAACTATTTATTTAATATTTTAATAAAATAAGAAATAATTGTGAAATAAACATTTTATATTTATTTTCAGTCTAAAGCGACACCTCAAAAGTCTTCAAGTGATGACTCTGATGACTCTGATGAAAAGGAAGAAACAAAGCCTGTTAAACCTGGAAAAAGGAAACATGAAGATGAAGCGGAAGAAGAAGAAGAAGAAAGCGTAAAACCACCCAAAAAAGCTGCAAAAAATAATTACAATAATTTTGTAAAAGGTGGTGTGCAAAATGGAGACAAAGTAAGATTTTTAACCAATTTCAATTTTATTAAAATCATAATGTGTAATAGATTTTCATTTAATTTAAAAAAATCTTAAAAGATAAAATAATAAAATTTTTGTTATATTTTATTCTTAATAATATTGCATTAAGTTCTCTAAAGTCAAATTATTTTATTTTAGCTTTACTTAAAATAATTTATAATTAATTTATAATTTATACTTTATTCACAGAAAAATACGCCCTTCCGACGTGTAAAAGATGACGAAGTAGAGTTGGTTCCTCAGCTGGCAAACAATTCTTTTGAAGCAAAGGTAAATGCTCGGAAACAACAAAAGAGAGAGAGACACAGATCTTTTGCCGATTTTGTTGAAAGGTCTCAGTTCTTGGAAGTTAATTAAATAGAAATTGTAAAATGCTAACGCTTCTATTTGTTTCCTTGCATTCACCCTTGGATTGATAAATTATAAAGATTTATAAAAATAATGCTGTTTCGATTTCAGAATTTTAAAAGAATCTTAACTTAATTCGAGAAATTTCACGTATAAAACGGCAACTGACCTGTTGTTTCTCTTTGATTGTTCTAGGAGGAGGAAGGAAATGACGGAGATGTTAAGAAGCATGACGGTGGTAACTTCCGTGGTCGAGGTGGTGGTTTCCGGGGCGGTCGCGGTGGTTTCAGAGGTGGTCGAGATGGCGATGGCGGTGGCAGGGGTGGTTTCCGCGGAGGTTTTAGAGGTCGTGGTGGCGATCGGGGAGGAGGTCGTGGAGGCGGTTTCAGGGGTGGACGAGGCGGAGACAGAGGAGGTAGAGGTGGTTTCGGTGACAGAGGGGGTAGAGGCGGTTATGGTGACAATAGAAAATCGTGGGGTGGTAATGACCGAGGGGGCGGCAGGGGTAGAGGTGATGGATTCAGAAAATCCTGGGGTGATGGAGAAGGTGGCAGAGGAGGATTCAACAATAGGGGAAGCTTTGGAAACAATGACTCACAAGCACAGAACAAAAAGATTACTTTCGACGAATGAGCTCATATAGATTGATATAGAATATATTGGGTAAGAAAAATTCTAAAAAACAAAATCTGTTGGTTCATTCACTTTGCACAGGATATCTATTACATTACTCAAACTTACGGTACTTCTAGAATGACTTAAAAAACTGATTGAGTGGATGTGTGGACAATACATCGCTTAGGTATATTCAATAGAACTTGACTGTTTTTCTACACATCCCCTCAATTATTATATTACATTTTCTACAAACAACAGTTTCTTTCATAAATGTTATGAATTTATATCAATCTTTTCAAGTTGGTACCCATATAAAAATCATGTCACAACTTGAAAACTATTTTATAAGAGAATTCTGTTTAAAAGATATTTAAAAAAAAATAATAAATAGTAATTTAATGGCTAAGTCAAACTTGATTTTCTTAAATTCTTGAATAAAAAGTTTAAGCGAAAAAAGAAAAAAACGATATATGAGCTCCATGGGGAATGCAAATATTATTCGTCGCAAAATTCATTATTTGTATTTCGTAAAAGTCTACACTTAAGTATACCTTACATTAAAATTTTTCAAACATTTTTATGAATCTTATATTTATTTAGACGCTTATTATTGTTAATAATTAGCGTTTGGAAAGAAAATGATTATGCATAGTCAGTTCTGAAATTGTTGAAAGTTATTAAATATTGGTAATATTTTACATAAAAACAACTTATTATATTTACAGAGAGGCGCAAGAGGTTCGTGGGGAGAGAAAGCAAATTTGGATTTGAAATACACAAGAGGCAAATCTTTTCGCCACGAGAAAACCAAGAAAAAACGCGGAAGTTATCGAGGGGGACAGATAGACACAAGCATCAATTCCATCAAATTTGAAGACTAACGAACAGTTAAATTTAATTAAATGAAATTCGTTAGAATTTCGACAACTATGATTTTAATCATTTTTCACTTAATACATTGACGTATTATATCTTGTACAGAAAATGAGCTGCATAGCATCGTATGATGGCGGCAGAAAGTTTTGAATATTTTTATTACTATGAATTTAGCTTACGAATTCAATCATTTATGTAAGACTCGACTTAATGTTGTTGTTTACACAACTAAGTAAATGTATACAACATAATGTAGATCGTTCCTACACTTATTAGGAACAAATTTAGGTAGTAAAAAATATTAACGATACTTGTCATATGGGGGTATCAAGCTTAGTAATAAAATCAGAGCACTTGTTTCCACCTTCCATTGTTTACGAATGTTTATTAAGTTTATATCGATAAACTCGCGTTAAATAGGTTTAAATATAAATACTCTATTTTAATTTCACTGTCATTTCAAACAATTGTCAATCATTCAATATTTTATATTGAGAAATAAAGAGTATTTATCTTCAAACACATCGCTTAGCTTTTACACATTAATTCTACATTGAATTTAATCTCAGTAACGTTGTTTGACATTTTACAAATTGATAAAAAGTTCTTGGATGTGATTGATATATAGATGTAGTCTTTAAAATTTGTGTATCTATTAATCTTTCAAACGTATAAATTCTTACATGTAACAAAACAGTTGTTACATTATAATTTTTCTCATGTATTTGGAATTCTTCTGTAAAGTATAAATAGAATTTAAGCTCTATAAAAATCTTTTCTGTAAAATGAGAGGAAAAATTTTAATTGTATGTAAGTAAAAGCATTAATAAAATTTGTATAATATCATTTGACATTAGAAATTCACTAAAAATAGTCTATTTTATTACACTTTTTATATGTAAGGTAACTCGACGTAATTCGGTCAGACACATTTCACCGGCCCACTTAATGGTAAAGCTTAATTAGACATAAATTGTTAAAAAGTAAATAATTCGGTTTATAAATTATTTAAGGAATAATTTTCTATTATATGGAGGCAAAGTAAATAAAGAAAAAAATAACTTTTACATTGATGTTTATTAACCATCAATAAGTTGTCGGGAACTTTTTACATTTAAATTTAGAAATATTTCGGAGAGACAAAACGTGCTTTTCTAATCCGTATTAATGAATACCAGAAAAATAATAACCCATATTCTCTAGTGAAGCATACGACACAGTTCGGCCATGATTTCGATTGGTATATGCGCGAACAACACAAATAAAAATTAAGATATTCATTCTCTCAATTCATTCTAGTCTATTTTTTCTTATATTACAAAGTAAAAGTCGACCTCAGCAATTTGACAATGTAACTATCGTTAACGTTTCTTTTTCCGACAGGTATTATTGTACAACTTTTTTTATACGAATAGTGTCTTGACAGATCATTATGTTAATTTGTTAAACTTGCTGATTAAACATCAATGTAAAGCAGTTGTTTTTTAATACTTCGTCTAATCGACAATTATTATTACTTAAACCTACTGGAAAACGAGAGATTGATGAGGAGTTTTCTACGGCTTCCAAATTATTTTAAATTTTTCCGATCTTTCACTTCATTACAAAAAAATTCGAAATGTCGCCAATTTTGTTAAAAAAAAAAAAATGAAAAATTTTTCGGGTTAAATTGGTCGAAGTTGCCTTTTCCGGTTTCCCCCTTGAATAAACATTTTTTTACAATATTTGTTGCATACCTTCTGTAATAAGTATGAGTAATGGTATATTTGATTGTAAAAAACACACACATAATTTATAACCCTATAAGTACTACTCAAAAATCTCAGGTGAGATTTTGGGATAAGATCTCACCTGAGATTCCGCTCCAAATGTTGTGAAAAACCTTACATAAATTAAAAATCAGCTTTTCAAGTATTGTAAATTATCTACTAGGATGATTAACTCCCCAGGTGACCTGAAAAATACACATTCTAAAGCATATATTTTACACAATTTTTCAATTTTTACCAATTTTCTCCGTTGAAAATATCCATCTGGATCTCCTCGGGGATTTTAGGTGAACAATCCAAGTGAAAATTCAGATTTATTTGTATCTGTATAATCCACGTAGATTTTTGATAAATGATCAATGTAGAAATCTACGTGAATTAGGATGTAAATAGTTTGGATATCCACGTGGATTACTGTGTGGATTTTAGGTGAGCAACCCACGTGTAAATCCAGGTAGATTTGTGTCTGTGTAATCCACATCGATTTCCGGTTAATAACCAACGCGGAAATCCACGTGGATTACAAGTCCCGTTGAAAATCTTCAAGTGATGGAATTACAGGTAGGGGATCTTAGTTAGTTCTATTAAAAATATTTTGCATTTAACTTGCAAGACTTGTTTTCATTTTTTATATTGGTAGGGTAACAGGTTTGGTTGTGGGCACGGTTCGGTTGTGGACACCCCTGCGTTTCTGTTGACAGAAAGCAGATGAGGTTTTTCTAAGAAATG